>WYDF02061804.1:0-11735 GCA_009867245.2 Adranes taylori
CACATATAAAAAAGATGTAGTATGTATATTTTATATATATACACATTATATATATATATATATATATATATATATATATATATCTATATATGGATTAGCCATTTATAGTTCGGATGAAATGATAATTGCTTCCACGAAACATGTCAACTTGAATTAGCTGGGCTTGGAAGCTCACTTATAACGCAAATTATTATTAAATGGAGTTTTTGAAACATTAGTCTTTCAGCACATTAAAATGTGGACTCGAACACTGTGGCATTCTTCGATATTCTACAATTAATTACTTTTAAATCAATTTTAAGGAAGTAATTGTCACTGTAATTATAACAGTGTAATCCAAATTTTAGACCATTAAGCCTTTTTCATAAACTAATCATTCTCCTCAGTTCTGTAACTCTCATCAGAGTTACTACACAACAATTGTAATTATATTTCATTAATTTCTGGAGTAATGTAAAGGTAATGTTCCAGTAACTGCAAAAATGTAGACAAGCTCATTAATCTCGCAATATTATCCAAAATATCAGTGACAAGTAAAGTCAGAATTGCTATTTTAATATTACAAACTCCCTTTATCGTAATTGGGACACTTATTACATGATATTGAATCGAGTATATCGAGTTGAGCAAATTGGATTTTCTTCTCAGAGAACTGGTCACACAAAATAGATTTAATCGAAAACTCTACTGTCCGAGATATCATATCGACCATGCAATTTCTCGGTTATGAACAAGTATCGGGCAAGTAATTGTTTACTAATACACTGAGTGTTTGACTACAAATTTATTATTTAGCAATCTAAATATTATTTGTGGTGTGTTTTATCACTATTTTTGAATGTATTAATTGTTTAAACCACAATTCATTACCTTGTACATACGATAAGCAACTTGCCATACGGTAGTTAATTTAAACAATATAAACAATATCTAGTACACCAATAGCAGGAAAAACAACAGTTCAGATATATTGAAAATTTGACTTAAATACGTACAAGTCAATGTGGGCAGCATATTTTTGTTAAGAATGATATTTTCGACCTTTTCTACAATCGCTTTTTAAAACTTGCTAATGGTGAAGCACATAAATATGACGCCAAACAAATGTGTCGTACATCTCGTTTGCCTTCTTAATACTACTCCCTCATTTTATATCTCTATCCTCCCTATCCTTACCCATTGCTTCTTTTAGTAAAGTCTCTCTCTCTCTCTCTCATCATCCCAGTACCATACCTGATCCCCTACCCAAACATTCCTATGACCAATCCTAACCCTCTCGGATCCCCTCTTTTTTTATATCGCGCTTCTCTTTATCTTTTTCTGTATTTCCACCTCACTGGTGGTTAAATCGTCCCCAATGTAAACACTACTACCACGCAACTTAACATTTTTCTCCATAATTTCTCTCGACTTCTCCATATTTCTGTGTTTCCCTAATCTGTAAAACTCTTTACATTCTATTTTGCAACTCATTCTTTTCCACAATTCCGATATCAGCTCTATAACTCTACCTTCATCACTCAAACCATATATAACAATATTCAATTTCCTATCAACTTTCTGACTCCTTTCTTCCGCCCTCTCCAACTCCTTCACCCTCAACTCTAATTCCTGTCTCCCATTTTCCAACTGACCTCATTTGTCCATTTTTCTACCTCTCTCCTTATATCTTTTTGATCACCTTTTATCACCTCTTGATCCGCCCTGATCCTCCTTATCTCCGATAGTAATTCCTTTTCAAAACACGACATCTCTTCCATTTTCTTTTTTATTTTGTTTACTTGTCTCATTTCATCTCCCATAACAAACTATTATTTTTTTACTGTTGTCTATTTTGTTGATTTAAAATGTTTCTTGAAACACTTTTTGCTTGTTTTACATTTATCAATATTTATAACGCGTATGTTCCTTCTCTATCGTACACTCCGACTCCTTGTCTTTCGAATCTATCCTTGTCTTTAATACAGCTTTTACTACCCTCACCACCTCCTACGCGTATAAATCTAATTATTTCATCAATTTGTTCTATTATTTTAACGATACACTTTTATTTTCAAGTTCTACTAATAAATTTCTTAACTCACTTTATTTAATACAAAAATATGAGGCGCATCAAGTAACACGTCTTTCTATCACGACTGTATATACATTTAAGTACTAATTGCATTAAGAATTTCTTTCTCTGTTTGTATGGTCTAGGAAGAACAATAGACGGTTTTGTTAAACCATTAATGCTGTTTCACTCATTTGCAATAAGTTTATTACAACTGCCATTACGTACATACTCAGAGAGATATTTATACATATTATACAATATTTATACACTGCTTCTGAATTATATTATACTTTACTTATGTACACATTGCTTCTACATTATAGTATACTTTACTTATACATACATTAATTGAATTCACATCTATTCATTCTCTCGGACCATATAAGATAATGTTCTAGATTAATAAATCATCTAATGTATATAAACAGGATCGCTGTCGCGCGATTATTCATAATTAGTACAGTAGTCATGTAATACAAAACGCGTATATTTAAACGTATTATTAATTTATTTTATATAATTCCAAATACTATAACTTGGCATTTAGCAGTTATAAATAATTATTTTAACATTTATTAGTTTTATTTAAATTTTGTTAGACTAATATTTGTGGACCTGAAAGCGGCGTTTGATGGGATTGTCAGAAAGAAATTGTGGTAGAGAATGGAGAATGTAGGGTATCGACTTCATTGATGATAAAGGGATTGCATGAGGGTAAGAAAGTAAGGGCGAGAGTTAATGATAGGATAGGATGTTTGAATGGTTCGGGACCAAAAGGGAGTAAGGAAGAACTGTGGGCTAAAAGGAGAAGGGACAGTAAGGAGAAGGGTGGGAGTAAGGAGAAGGGACAGGCGGGTGGGCTAAAAATTGGAAATGTGAAGTTGTGTGATGATATAGTATGCATGGCGAAGAAGGGTTTGGGAGAGTAAAAGGATATATGGATAGAAGGGGATTGGAAGTGAATGTGGAAACAACAAAAATTAAGGTGTTTAAGAAGGGAGGGAAAGTAGAAACGGTAGGTTTGTTATAGAGGGACAGAGGATTGAAAGTGTAACGACATATATCTATTTAGGTTACTTACTGGAAAAAGAGTCGTGTAAGGAACGAATGAACGACGTGAAAATGGTCACGAAGAAAGCGAGTGGAGTTATAGAGAGAATGAGGATGGGTATGTGACCTCGTACCGTAGATGCATTTTTGTCTGGTTTGTTGTTGATGTGAATTATTTGTTGTTTATTTTCAGGGTATTGTTGTAATACAAGTTTCCAAGTGCTAGTTTCCAAGTAAAAGATCGTTTCCAAGTTTACAAGTGCAAGTTTCTAACATTTGGAAACTTGTACTATATCCATACCGTGAAAATAAACAACAAATAATTCACATCAACAAAAAACCAGACAATATGCATCCACGGTACAACACCATGAGCATCCACTCAACCACCCAGTGTACAACCACCATCAGTAACATATGTAGACACAACAACATGCGACAGAGTACCAGGTGCGGCAAGCGCTGACGTAGAAAGTAGAATAGAAGGTCGTATGCGAAACGCATTGCACAATAAGGTTTCAGACTTTCTCTAAGCCTGAGCAATGCCAGATATGACTTTGGCGAAACGTTGGCACACTGAAATGCCTACCACGCGAGATATAACCCTGAAGGCAGACAACTACCC
The DNA here is from genome assembly GCA_009867245.2 of Adranes taylori. Lineage (NCBI taxonomy): Eukaryota > Metazoa > Arthropoda > Insecta > Coleoptera > Staphylinidae > Adranes > Adranes taylori. The sequence goes on from WYDF02061804.1 coordinate 3,732, forward strand.
ATCAGATTAATTACACTCGCGGATTATACATCAGATTACACATCACATCACACACGTCACAGATTACACATCAGATTATATAATGTCTTTATCGCAAAAACAAAGAGTTTACAATAGTTACAATACATTCAAACACTTTGTAACAAGATGGAATTGAGTTCAAAGCAGAAGGAAAATTATTATAACATATCGTTGTGACAATTGGGCGCAGTTCACTTGTAGATTATGATAATCTATAAACTGGATAATATCTATCAGTATCTGACATATGTTAATATTCTAATTCTACTCTCTGGTTAATATCTAACTGAGTTTCTACAAAATTAAAATAGTCATATTTTACTACAAAATTAAAATAGTCATTTATAATATATTTCTAAAATTTTCGTTAGAAAATCTGATAATATATTTTGACCATTACACCCTATATACATATAATAAGATCTTTTCAGGTTATGAAGGATAGAAATTGAGGAACAGTTCATTACATGTATAATGTTTTGAGCGCGGACCGGGCATTTATTGGAGAGGAGGTATAACAAACCCTTTTTGTCTACCATTCCAATGAGATGCGATATCATCGCTGTATTATATTCGTGCAGAAAGTTCTATAACTATAATACATGTAGAAGACTATGAGACTATAGATGAAACTAATTTTCGAATATACTATACTATAATATCAAAAGTTGTATTATGATATGTTATATGAAGTATAAGGTTACCGATGTATTGAAATTTCTTATTATAGGATTTTATACAATAAATTTTTTTGCTCTAATAAATCCTGGGTCCTCATGTGCGACGACACAAACAACGGCATTAAGATGCCTCCAATCGCCCGAAATTAATGCTTGCGCAACTACAGATAGATTGATAGAGCCGCTGGGGAAAGGATTTAGTTAGTATGGTCTGTTCAGATGAGTTGAAATACTTGCCAATATGCCAGAATTGAAGCCTGCTAAATGTATTCGTAAATCTCTCTCGTTAAAAAAAACTTATCATGACAAACTAGCAGATGACGCTACATTCCTTGACATCAAATCGTATCATTTACGATGAATTAATATTAAAAAACACACCTATAAGAAAACGAAGGCTATAAAATTACATACCCTACTCAAGCTATACTTGAATTTTTACAATTGGATTGGAGCAATGTAATAAACATGATATAAATTCTTTTATGTATTATTATAAGATGAAAGAGTATAGAGATAACTTACGAACGTTTTCCGCGTTACACTCGCCCCGTCCAGAAAAATTTCGGCCCCGAAATTTAAAATGGAAGATATTGTGTGTATGATGAGCAGTCGCTAGGAAATACAGGAAGTTATAGATGGAGTGAGTAAGTATATGGTTAAAAGAGGGTTTATTAAAAGAGAATTTTTATATAGAACAAGGTATAAGACAAGATGAGGTTATCTCTTCAAATCATTTCCCAACACTTTTAGAACAAATGTTTATGAAAGTCGACATCAGAAACGCAGCCATCTTAAATTTACTGACGATATGAATTTTCCCACAGATCAAATGAGCAAAGTCAAAGATTAGATTACTCTAGTTAATAACAGTAAAATATTAAGTTAGTTACTAGAAATTCTAGAAACGTACAGTAGGTTTAAAAATAAATGCCGCCAAAATACAAATTATCATAAGTGTATTGATCGGAAGGTGGTAATATAGCCATGTGTAATGAAATAATCCTAGTCAACGTTAAAAAATATCTGGGGCATGGATTACCCTAGAAAGAAACAACCACACGCATGAGATGTTCTCTGTCAACAAAACAACACAGAGCGCAACGGCTGTTGTGGAGAGCGTAACGCAAAAGATTATGTTGAGCATTTTTCATAGATCAAAGCTAAAGATTAAAGGCAGAGAAGTTACATAAACACAACACGCAAATGAACGGACTATCGAAAAGGAAGCCTCTAGAACAAAGATCAGGTTAAAAATGACTCCATCCAAAACAGAGGACATCCATCTACGTTAGTTAAGTGAGAGTAAAGACCGAGAAAATTGAATAAAACAACTACAAGAGCTACATTCACACTAGTCATAACAATCATCTTGATTATAATATTAAACAACATTGCACTAACCTTGTCGGGATCAGTACGAAGACCTAAGTTTGCCTCTTTCAATTTGTCAAAAACCAAATTCCAAATTTCCACATGTTTTTCAAAAGTAGGGATGGCGATAATAACCTAGTCCAAATGCACAAAAACGTAAGGGTCAAACGCAGGTCCAAGGATTCGATCCATCAACCGCTGCTGGGTTTGGGAAGTTTTATTCAACCTAAATCACATTACTTCAAATTGGAAGAACCCTCGTTGAGGAATCGCAAACGCAATTTTTTCTTTCGATTCTTCACTAAGATCAATTTGCCAATTGAAGATAATAAACGAGCTCCGGTTAATTTAGAAAGGATAGTATCTATTCATGACAGATGAAATGAATCCCGCTTCGTTGCCGAATTACATGCGCGCTCGTCAAAATCTTAATTTCCCGTCTGATTTTTTCAGCAACAAAAGTGGGGAACGCCATGGGCTTGTGGAAGGTTTGACTAGCCCTAAAGCTAACATCTCATTGAAATCCATATTTAGATGAGCTAACATGTACGGCAACATCCTATACACTCGACGTCGAATTGGTTCCGCATCTCCGGTGTCGATTTTATAGACAAGTAATGGAGTACGTCCCAAATGAGTACCGTCCATCCATGAAAGCTGATTAAAACAGACTTTTACTTGCTCTAATTGAGCTTTCTGAATACTACTTTAATCAGGTTCGTCCAAAATAGTATTCACAGAAGCAACAGGAACTGGATAAAAACTAGAAGAATTTACAAGCATTTTCTCGACTGATAATCCAGTCAATCGAAATAAGTTGTACAAGTGTGAACCCAAGACTAAGATGTGACGCAGTGACGGCACTACCTAAATATTAACTAATCTGATTACCCCATCCAAAAACTACCGTACCTAAGACCGTTTGTTCCTAGCTATCAGCCGTGGTGACATGACATGCGAGACGTTTCCGAATTTTTTAACTCCAGAGATTAATTAATTCCAAAGCAGTCCTCCACATTCCAACATAAAAATTCCCATAAATAGATGGTTTGGATGTAGCGGTGCAGAAAAAGAGTTCACTGAAAGGAAGAGGGATGTTGAAATGTAAGAGACAAGTAAGAATTATTAAAAGTAGATATAATAGTAAGAATAAGTGCATTAGGAATGAAGAGAGTCTAAGTATCTAGTATCGGGGTTATGCATGGCAGAAAAAAGAATGATTGCAAAGTTTAGATGTGGAAATGAGGAAGGTAGAAATAAGTATTGGCTGAAAGAACACGAAAGAATGTGTATAAATGGAAAGAAAGAGGAAAAATGGATGCACTGAATAAAGGAGTGTGAGGGTATTCAGTAGAGTGAAGAGGTAACGGAAGTGGGGAAACTGGAGGACAAGTTTCGCTCAGGAAGGAAAGGGTTTAGGAATAATTAATAGCATTAAGATGGAAATAAACAATACCAAAAACCCTTCATTTCAAATAAGGTCGATCGATTATCGTCATTTTAAAAAAAAAAACATCAATAGTAAAAATAATATTAAGCAACACTTACTACATTTGTGAATTAATAAACAGAATAAGCATATTTGTGATTTTCAAGAGAATATTTTATTCTTTTTAAGAGGATCAAATATAATTAATGGTGAATGCTTCGGTTCACAATGTACAAGGCCCAAAGCATTCACCATTATGGTGTATTCAAGCAATATTTTTTAAAGAGTAAATAATATAGTATATGTAATTAAAAATGTACTACTCGAAACAAGTATTTGCATATTACTATTGTGTTTTGTGATGTGCCTAACCTTTTGCTGCATTCTATGCTTAATTAAATTTTGGACGAGACGGCCTGTAATATTATTAAATCATTCAATCTTCGAAATCTTCAAAATCATATATATTTTATATTGCATTAAATGCTGCGTCAACATTTGTAGAAAGTAGGTTGCCCTAGTTACCACAAACATTATTTGAGATGATAATTTGAGGTATAAGTGGAGTTTCAGTTATAGTGATGAAGTTTTACTCACTACGGTCGTGTAAAATTTTCAGGCGATAGATTAGAAATAATCTTATTTTATGCTTCGAAATAATCCAGGTTGATAGGATAATGGTGGTTTAGTAATATTAACCATAATAGTATTCAGAAGATTATTCACAAATTAAATTTTGTTTCTTTCAATTTTTATATTCTAATTAGTTTTAAAAATAAATATAATTTTCTTATTTCATTAGATGACACATCGAGTTATACGCATTTTATGACTCACTGCTTCAGTCTTCGAGTATCGCTACGTAATGACTCAGTAACCATCTGAAGAAGGAGTTATTTAAATTTTGAATTACTGCCACAATCGCGTCCTTCGTCCGAAAACGTTCAGTTGTTCGTTTACCCTCAGAATGGTGAACTACAAGGGTAGTTTGAGATAAATCTAGCCTTTGATAGATGGCGTTACGCGACAGACAACAAATGCCATATTTATTTTGACATCTGCCATCCCACACATGACGTCTGACAAAATTTGAAGCAAAAAGAACAATTAGTTTGGTTGTTACAAGCAAGCAAGCATCTTTTGTGTTTTGTGAAGAATGGAAAAAATTGAATATCGTGATTAAGTTCCTTCACAAGAAATGGAATAACAATCTGAAAATCAAAGCCAAACTGAATGCTGTTTACAGGGAGTCTGTACCGTCGCCAGCAACACTTAATTTTTTGAAAGCCCAATTTTTCGTGGTCGTTTGCGTGTTTTAATAATGACCACCCAGGGCCCTCAAATATCGTCACTTTACCAGAAATCGTCAACAAAATCCATAATATGATTATAGCAAATCGTCGGATAAAAATCCATGCGTATTAATCCATGCAATACAGAAGCATTTAGACGAAGATAAAACGTGATCTGAAGGATTTTTTTCGTCGATGCATCACTTGTTGATGAAACGTGCGTCCATTACTACACACCGGAGACGAAGGAACAGTCAAAGTAGTGCAGAAACAGCGGCGAAGGTCCACCGAAATAGTCAAGGACAAGCCGATCGACCAGTAGGGTGATGTCGACTGTTTTTTAGGATGCGAAATTCATTATTCTTATTGATTAGTTGGCGAATGACAATACTTGGCACACCTTGGATTACTTGGCATAAGTGGCGATTACGCAGAATTATTGGACCGTTTCGATGCTAAACGGAAGAAAAACCGCCCTGGTTTGGTTCACAAAAAATTCTCGTTCATCATGACAACGCACCCGCTCACAGAGCGGCCATCATGCAGGCAAAATTAAACCAATTAATTGACCACCCACCGTATTCATGTTGTGTGCGTTTTGAAGGCGTTTTCGTGCGCGTTTCGTGTGCGCTTTGGAGGAGGTGGAGAGAGGAGAAAAAAGGAATAGATGGGTGATGGAGCGCAAGGGAGTGTATGAGAGATGCGAATGGTCGATGAGAGGATGCTGAATGCTAAATGGAGGCGCATGGGAAATGGAAGTAGAGGGAAAGATGAAGGATGTGGAAATGCAGGAGAGAAGGGAAAAAATAAGAGGATCGCGATATAACGCGAGATATAAGGAAATAGAAGTAGAAGGAGCGATGCCCAGGTACCTGGAATCGGATACGAGTATGAATGTGAAAAAACTGATAGCAAGGTTTAGGTGTGGGAGCATGGAGAGAGGGAATAGATATTAGATGAGAGAGAGCGAAAGAAATTGTAGGATATGCAGAGGTATGGAGGAAACGTGGGAGCATTGGGTGAATGAGTGCGAATTGATTGGATGGGCTAAAGAGGAAATGGAGGAAGCAAGGAATTGGAGGGTGTGTTTAGGATTCGACAAAAAAGCTATAACCTTGCGATCGCTTAATTTACTATCTGGGGTGTGTGTACTAAGAGAACGTTTGAAACCATACAAATGCAACTCGTTCCACGTTTAACAAAACAAAACTTTTATGCCACGTTTAATTTTTACTGATGAAACTACGTTCCATTTGAGCTACACTGTCAGTAAACACAGTGAGAAACAGAGAGCCTACATAAAACAATTAAGCATGAAGGAGATTCCCCTAAAGTGAACGTCTTCTATGCTATGTTTTAAGACCATGTTTCTTTGACAGAAATATCATTACCGGATTCACTTTGCAAGACTTCACTTTTCAACAAGATGGAGCACCACCCACTGGTATCTGATAGACAAAGGTTTTATAAATAAATATGAACCCTATCGGTGATCCACTTAACGTTAGATTGGTCGGAAAGAGGCCCAAAATTTAGCTCTTTTTATTTGACCTGCAAAATGTCTAGATCTCATCCTGTGTTTCATTTCTTCTTGTGGGGGCAAGTAAAAGATAGCGTTAATGTTCCACCACTATCCACTAACCTCGATGACCTTAAGCATCGAATAATAATAGCAATCGATTTAATTAATCGTGATATGCTAATACACGCTTGGAATGAATTCTCTGACGTCATTGATATTAGGTGCTGTAGGTGTCACCACAATGAACACTTATAAAACAAGAAATGAATGTTAATTGTGAGTAAAATAATTTGGCTACATTTAATTTGGAGTTTTGGAGTTTTGCGGAGCATTTCTTTAATAAAATATTGTATAATTCTGTCCGAATAACCATTATTATATATGTTAATCTTAATGGTCTAAAAGCGCAGCGTAAAGAAGCCACAATTTGTGGTTTGGTAAATACTTTATAATTAATTTCAATTTAAAAATATAAATAAAACGCACTTGTGGAAAACAAATTTATTTATTTGTTGACATGTTTCGCCAGCACAGTAGCATCATCAGAATATGGTTTTAAATTAGATTGAAACATTCATATGCTAAGTTTATAACCATATTCTGATGATGCCAATGTGCTGGCGAAACACATTAACAAATAAATAAGTTTGCTTTCGAAAAGTGCATTTTATTTATATTTTTAAATTAAATTTAAATATAAATAAAGTATTATATTAAAATTAATCTGCAGAACATAAATGCTGAATCAATCAATTATTTGGTAAATATCAAATTTGGGTTTTGTGGGCATATGATATGAATTATATTATTGTTTTTCTTTTTAATCATTTGAGATCTGGAAATAATCGGTTCGCACATAAACAACCTCAACAAGAAAATAAATAATTTATTAATTAACATTTTAAAAAATTTGAAAACATCTGCCTTAACGATTAAAAGGCCTTAACTGCCTTGCGTCGCGATTAAATAAATATCAATTAAACGAAATAACGGTCAAGGTGAATAGATAAGAAATCTACATACCATAGATTTGGCAAGTGTTAACAAATTTGATATTAGCGATTAAAGAGATAGCGTGTTATGCCGTAGTCTAGCGCCTTATAAAGCATTTATCAAAAGATTTAGGTCAACTGATAAGAATTTTTCCAAGTGGCAAATATTAAATGAGCTAGATCAAGTTTAGATAGAAAGAAATAGCAAAACAAAGCCACGCGTATATTAGGTATTTATATATATATATATATACAGAGAGAGAAAGCAAAATAACGGTGAAGAGCAACTTCACATTGTGCAAATTCGACTTCATCGACAATAACAAACGCTTTAGATTTTGTCTGCCGTCGCTCTTTTGTTATCATTGTGCCACTTGATATTATCTATACAAGTGTTAATTTTGATTATATAAATGAAATCAAAGTTTGCGGGTATATAAGCATGTATTTCTATGTGGTATTAATTCTTAAAATACATTTCTAAATTTTATATCTCTAAAATTTCTTGAATAAATTTATTTTATTCTTAAAGAAAGTGCAAATTATATGAAATAAAAACATTTTGTTTACTTTTGGTAGTGTATCAGAGTAATTGCATAACTACATCATTCAGATACATTTATTTATTACGTTAATTCTTCATTTATTCTGTTTATTTTGTATTTTTGCCCACCCTGTAACAATTTGAAGCAAC
>WYDF02061815.1:0-11734 GCA_009867245.2 Adranes taylori
CGAGCGGACAAACGAAGTAGAGGGAGACCTCCGACTCGCTGGACAGATGATATAAAGAAAATCACGACAAACTGGATACAGACGGCTCATGACAGAGAAAGGTGGGCAGAAGGTGGGCAGAAGGGGAGGCCTATGTTCAACAGTGGACGCAGAGGGGCTAGATGATGATAAAATCCTAATAAATTTTGAAATAAATTATATTTTATAATCGGAAAAACAAATAATTCTGAAAGGAAACACTAACTAGGAAAACATATAATAATGTGTGGTATAAAATATTGTCCACCTAAAACTATTTATCGAAGGAGAAATCTTTAAGGACCCCAGCGGTGTTTAAATTTTTTTACGCGAAGCCAAAAAAAATATGTAGAATTATGGGAATAAAGATTGATGCCAGCATACAATAGGAGTTGATCTAATGCTAGAAGATGGTAAAGTGCAATCAAACTTACAAATATATAGGAACACACAAGGTCGTGAGAGTAAAAGCAAACAGAAGAAAAGCAAACAATATTAGTAATTCTTTAAAATGGAAGATATACAAAACAATTGTCGAAAGGATTGATTGCACTGTATGGTACAGACGTATGGGACATCTTACCGCAAAATGAACAAAAACTGAAAACTATGGTAATTGATGCTTGGAGACGCTTTTGCGGTGTGACATGAACAGATAATACTAAGGTAAGTGTCTAGTTGAGATAAAATCTCGAGAGAAAGTCTCAAGATTGGTCTCAGGGTGTTGTGCATTTGAGGTCACTTGCAATCTCGATATAGATCTAGTGACTTTAGTCTCGAGACCAGGACAATGTCGTGTCGACTTGAGAGTCAAGACGCAGTTTGCTATTTGAGCTGATCGCAAGTTTATGTGTTTTTGATTTTATTTTTTGCAAAATGGATGGGAGTCCTAGCTTTTTTAATTGCGTGAAAAAAAGCACCGTTGAGCAAGGAAATGGCTAACCACTCTTCAATTTTTTCATCTATTGTAGTTCATGTGAAACCTGAAAGTTAAATGCTTGAGAGTGACAAATGTTCAATAAATAGCAAGCAAATTTGTGGAACTCAAGTCGTAAGAACATGGTTGTCGTGATGTTTGTTATTGTTTATTGTTTTTATTTACATTGTATATTTTATACCCTAATCTATTCCCGGGCGACGGCTTGTTTTTTAATCAATGACATCCCTATCATTTATTATAAAAAAATTATAATATTTGCAAAATCTTTTTATTAATTTCATTTTTTAAATTAATTTTTAATCAATTGAATTTTTCTTTACTTGTCCTTACAACGTAAATTGAATTACAGTAAACCCCCGGAAATCCGAATTAATTGGGGTTGTAGCCTGCTCGGATTTCCTAAAAAATCCGAAATGCCTACGTGGTATGTCCTGTACAAGCCACATCCTGTACAATTCAGTTATTGTACCACAGTTACTGTACCACAGTTATGTTGTACAAGCCACCTGATGTTTCAGAGTGGAGAGACAACGGCTTCATGTGTTACTGACCTGGGCTGCCTTTGCTATTTATTGAGCGGAAATGTTCGTTAAATATACAGTAGTACAGGCCTACTATATAAGTCTTTGCACTCCAGTCACTTATTGTGCGGTCGTCTACGTCTACTTTGTTATTCTTTCATCTGCTGTTTGCGTATGTAATATGTATGACGTACTGTATAAAGTTTTATCAAGTCACAGTTGAAAGTTTATGGTTTCTGCATTTATAATGAGCAGTGAAGGACGAATTTCCAGTTTTCTAAAATTATGGCAAGCGAACGTAAACACAGCTCGTGTACCTTACAAGATAAGCTCGAAGTGTTAACGCAACTAGACAAAGGAGAAAGTTCAACGAAGTTGGCTGCTGAATTTAATGTTAGTTGATCATCAATCAGTGACTGGAAAAAGAATCAAGGAGAAAATTTAATTGTTTTGTAATGGAAGTGAAAATTTTTTGAAACAATGCCACCAGTCAACAATTTCTGCAAATGAAGCTGTGTTTTTATGGTTTACTCGAGAGAGGCTGAAAGGAGTTCCAATAGGTGGCCCCTTAATTAAAAAAAAGCCATTGTAGTTCAACAAATTAATGGAAGGTGATTCAGCAGTTACAGGTAGCAGCTGATAATATTGCTACACAAGAATATTTAGTTGGATTCGCCAATTTGATTTTGTCGGAAAATTACTCACCTGAACAAATCTATAACGCCAATGAGAGTGGATTGAACGCCAATGCACTTCCAAGAAAAAGTTTTACTTCTAAAGAAGAATAAATAAACAGTGCCTCACAGTTTCAGCAACAGCGCGGCAACAAACAACTGCCGCTAATGGTAATTGGAAAATCTGCCAAACCTAGAGCCCTTAAAAATGTGAAGAAGAATTATCTCCCTGTTTATTACAGGAATCAGAACAAGGCGTGGATAACTGCTAATCTTTTTAAGGAATGGTTTGACAAGCAATTCGTTCCTTCGGTTAAAAGATTCAACGAAGATAAAGGGTCCCGCCAGACCGAGCTCTACTGTTGACTGACAATGTTCCATCACATCCTTCAGACATGCAGTTGGTGTGTGGGGAGATAAAAGCAATTTTCCTATCAGCCAACGTGACACCGCTCCTGCAGCCTATGGATCAATGTGTGCTACAGAATATAAAACAGAGCTACAGAAAAATGCTTAGCCGAACTCTGATTGAAGAAAATGGGTCTCTTTCTATTCTTCAGAAGTTAAAAATATAACAATAAAGGATGTTATTTACTGGGTTGCTAAATCCTGGAACAGTGCTAGTAAACATTTACTGCAGACATCTTGGACGAAGCTTTGAACTAGTCTCACATTTGTAGAAGCACCACTTACATCACAAGATAATGAAACTAACGTCCTTTAACTCATTCGAAACATACCGGGATGCGAGAATGTGGAAAAAAGATGTCATAGTGTGTATGGTTCAGAAAAAATAGGAGAACAATCTAGCTGACACCTAGTAAGAAGAGGGAGAAGCCCCAATCTTGTGACCCATGATGCTGCCGCCGCTCTCATTGCGCTACGTAGAACAATACGCTGCTGACATACCCAACGATGTTATGCTTATGCGACGCTAGCACAACATCGCATACTCGGGAAGATTACCGATTTCAAGTGAAAAATGACTTTTATTTAGTATTTTTGTAGAGCATTTTTTCTCTGAGACATGCAGCCTCTGAGACCAGCACCGGCTTGTCTCCGAGATTGCTCTCAGGCCTATATACATTTGTGAGTCTAGTCTCGAGACTACTCTCTAGATTATTTGGTCTCAAGTGGACACTTAACATTAGAAATGAGATGATTTGAAAAAGAATGGAAGTATTGAAGGAATGTCAGAAGAAAGATGGCCTTTAAAAATATAGCACTGGAAACCAACTATCATGAAGCACTATCATGAAACAAAGGAATGAGAGATATAATGCGGGATATTCTAATGAACGGAGTGCAAGATAAGAGAAGATGGAAGCTTGGATGAAAGTAGTGTAGTTCCACTCGTAAGTTATACAGTGTCCCATCAAGGCCGGCTAGTGGTTTTATCTCAGAAGCTATAATACTAGAGCTGTGGAAAAAAATATTCAATACAAAAGTTCCCAAAAGAAATCTCTGGAAATTTTTTTGAAGTTCGAGATTCCAACGATAAAGGGCGTAACTGCAAGGTGTAACAATAAAGATTTATTTTTTGCAAAAAAAGTCCCAAACAAGGTATTCTTTTAATACCGAATGTAAAAAGACTCAGTAATTCTATATCAATTTTATTTTAAGACTTTTTTCGTACATCCAGTAATAACGGTGGGGGAACTTCCGAATCATGTAATATTTAATACACTGTAACATCCAAACTTTTTATCTAATTTCACATAATGTGCACTTTTTTAAATGAAAATTTTTAGTAGAATTAAAATTAGACCCAAGCGACACACACAAGTTGTTGATAACTCTTCTAGAGTCACGTAAGTATGAGAATATGTTCTTTTCTATTTTATTCTATTCTACTTTTTACTAATGACCTATATTTCTACCACGAAATTGAACAATAGAAGATCTAGTACGTACCTCGCGAAGGCTTCCATGGTGTTTGGTAATCCAGGATGTTGTTGACTCTGGTGATGGTGTCCGTTCTTCCTATCGATTCCTGGTACACCCGCCGCGCCTGCCATCATTTGTACTGCAGCCGCCGCTGCCGCCGCATCCTGTTGCGCGGACGTCGGTGGTCTTCCACTTCGATCACTTGCATTTGAAGCTGCTGCAGCTGCTGCTGCCGCAGCAGCAGCAGCCGTTAAATTATGTGGCAGGGAAGCGGCACTTGGCGATAACAGTGCAGCCGAATGAGCAGCGGCAGCTGCTGCTGCAGCCGCAGCTGGATGTGGAGGCAGTTGCATAAATTGCATATGACTAAGTGAATGATGCGGTGGATGATTGTAACCATTTGCGAGTAAAGGTGATTTATCCAACCGTCCAATATCTGTAAATGAATTAAAAATGTCCCATTAAATAAACTGAAAATCATTAATTAGGTGTCATGAATCTTGAAATCTTGAAATTTGGTTATTCACAATATCCAGGGGCCGGGAAAAGGTTATTCAAATTATGTTCTTAATTATAAACAAAACGCATAAATTAGAGATTTGAGGGCCGGCGTAATATGGCGCATTTTGTGCCACTAAACAATGATATAATCTATTAAACAAAGTTAGTTATGTGCTACAGATGCTTTTTTACGATTTCTGCATAATATTATAATACACTATATTATAAATTTAGTTAAGTACTGGTTAGTTAAGTACCCGTTTGGGGTTACTAGTTCCCCATCGGGCACCTCCCCAGGTGGCGGATAGGGAAATGTCTCCTAAATGTGGATGGTACTGTATGTGGATGGTACTGTATTACCCCACTGTATAATGGAACAATCACTATACAGTGGGGTAATAACATTTAGATCACTTTGCAATATATTTACTAAAATAAAATTAAAAAAATCATTACAACTGAATACTGATCCTGCCTTGTACATACATGTAATATATTGTAATTGATTTATGATACTTGAGGCACGCATACATAAAAGTCGTATGAAAATAAAATAAATGAATGTAGAAATATAATAATTAAAATACAGCAATAAAATCGTTAAACTAAACAAGTAATAAAACGGTTCAAATCTCTATTGTTACATTGAAAATTCTACGTTACGAGAACGCTAATAACAATTAGTATATATACTATTTCTTTCAACAGTCTGCAAGTTATAAATTAGCACCATTTACTCTATAATTATTGAGTTTAATAGGATGTTAATTATAGCAGCATAATATAGATGCATGCTTGCCGTAATTAGATAGCTGATTAAATACACAGTAACAATTTTTATAACAAACCACAACATATTTTTATGTAAAGATTCGGAAAATTCAACAAATTCTTGCACAACATATTTTGTGTTCTTATATCTTCAATAGTCAGCAAAATTTTATTGACGACTCCATAGACGTTTACAGAAATTGTCCAAAAATGAATGCTCCTTTTGTGGCATATTATTTTTCATTCGACTTTTGTTTGATATTCGCGTGATTAAAACTGTTTCCCATATCGTGAACAAACATTAATACCTGCTCTAAAATCACTCTAAAAAGTAACTATTCCGCGAAACCGGTATTTTTAGAACAGATTTGAGCGATTGACAGTTGCCAAATAAAAATATAATAAGGTGGACGACAGGACATTAGCGATATGAATTTTAGCGCAAAATTTGAATTTTTAGCTCGAAATTTGAAAAATCTAATTTTTAAACAATGGCGCGGCGCGGCATGAGCGTCAAGGTGTATTACGATTGAAAAGAAACATGTTGCTCAAATATTATAGTTTTTATTTAGACAATCAATCGTAAAATTTATGACTTTAACGGTACTTTTAACCGCCAAATTTTATAAGTTCTGATTCTACAATTTCTAAGCATTTTGTTAAGCAAATTTTCAAGAGCTTTCGTTTCGAACAACTTTCTGCAAACCGTTGCGATTTTCGAGTATGTGATTTAAACGTTCTTAGCAGTCATTTGTTATTGGTTTCGGTTCTACGTTTTATAAAAAAATTTCTAGTAGGCTGTTTTGATTGGATGCTTGAAAGCTTTTGGTCACGCAGAGCTACCGCCTCTACATATGAAACACCAGGAATGTATCTCGAATATAAAAGGCAACACAGTCTAATATCGAGGAGACGCATTCTGAATTCGCATCTTCGATAGTGCAACGAATATCGGGGATCTCGATTACCTGATTACCTGATCAGATCTATCTTTTGGTCAACGAGCGATTATCGCAACCTTCAGAATGGCTTGCTCAGAGTAGCCCCATAGTCAGTATTAAGTTAGTCAGTTATAAATCATCATCAAGTATCTACAATCAAAAGCTAAGTATCTAAGTACCAAACAAAGTATTACACAACGCTTAAATCTTTCGATTTTTTATCTTCATTCAGCATTTCTATTTCTCGCTTTACATTTATAATCCCCCCCCCCTCTAATTCCGATTCCCCCCAATTAACCTTTTCTTCAATGTAAACAAAAGGGGTCCATCGTCAAAATAAAGTTAGAGGAGAAGCACCAATTGCACGAAACCAACGAGAATGCCAATGAAACAACCCCAAGAGGAGCCATCAAGCTACGTCGCCCGCGGACACCGTGTATACTCAAGCCAATTCCACTGTCAAAAAGATTTTTTTCCAATATTCGGTTTGCCGATCCCTCTATTCTTTTTAGATGACGTTAAGTCAGCACCGACTCCGGGAAAAAATGATTTTATCCAGTGACCCCTGAAGACCATCATTGCGGCCTCTTCATATATTACTTTGGCAACAGCGACTAAAATTCCATATATTCACTCCCATCACGCAATAACGTATTTTACATCTTCTATCCTACCCAATTGTTGCACAATATGCTCGTCATATTCAACAATAAACAGACGTTCCGAGAATTTTTCCGTCGAGCATCAACATCCGTAGATTCGACATCGACGAGCCATAATGACCTAATGGAATGACCTAACATACTTTTAAATTATAATTAGCTTCAACAAGAAATGTTAGTCAATTAAAATCGCGAATAGCGTCCATATACGTATTATACTGCAAACACCTATAAATATCGTTATATAACACCAACGTATTCCGAGGTGTTACTGAAGTTCCTTACCATCCCTTCACTAGAGTGGGTAGTATAGGCATACATCGGTGTCGTACACAGCAATGCTAGTATTAGTCACCAAGCAACAATACCATCAACGGATTCCGAGGTGTTATGCAGTCTTAGTAATTTCCAGCACTCCTAACCTAGCCACCACCTGCCCTTGAATATTTACCCCTCCCGCGCTTGCGGATTGGTTATAAGCCATTGGACTCGCTTTTCTTATTTTCACAGCTTTTATTCCTATTTTATCACCGCATTTTCAGTGCACCGCCGTTATATCATATGCGCCGTTATTTTTTTATTTTTTTAATTAGCACGTATGTAAACTGCATAATTATATTGCTTTGCTTAATTAACCGCTATTATTACGTCATTGCTTTGATTTAATATTCATAATTTGACATTTATTCATTTGTTTATTATTGAAATTTTTATTGTGCGTTAATAGTTTCTTTTTCTGTTTTGTCTACAAGAATAACAGACAGTTTTGTTAAATCTTTAATGCTGTTTCACTCATTAGCATTTAAGTTCATTACAGATACCCAGCAAGAACGTGAATCCTCTCTTTCGTCAAGAGCCTGGAAGGCCTCTGCTAATATTCTGTAGATTACTATTGCTATATTTTCTCTTAATTTGTCAATTGCGTAAACAACTATATAACTAATTAAAATGAAAATACGAGATATAAGGTGACATGGTCAAAACTACATTAATGAGTTTCTGGTTTATGTAGTATATAGTAAAATGTTTGACTTCCAGTATATGTGCCCGAATTTTATCACTTAGAATTAATATTTATTATTAATAATAAAACCCATATTGGATCAAATTTATAATATACGACATAAAATTAAAATACTACTTCTCATACGATGATTTCAAAATAAATTTATGTAACAAAGACCACAAAAGTTCTTATGTCATTTATTTGGTCGTAAATTTAGCGAATTTTAAGCGTAACGTAAACCCATTTGTAACGCTTGTTTGTTTAACTAACGCCGACGTGCGTATGCTACAACCGTACATATAATAGAATGTGTTTAAAGTATTTTGTGAGACAATCGTTTATGAGTGTTGAAATAATTTCAGGTATTTAATTATTTGAACACAGGAGTTACCTACATGAAGTTGTACCAAAGGAAACTCACACAAAATTAGGTATAAAGCAGAAATGTAGAAAATTACATACAGTCGGTTTGATTTTAGCTGTCACAAGAAATCTCGGCTATTGTTTGAGATATGACAAAATGTTCTAAAAGAAAAGTTGTTCTACATTTAATTTTCTATTGTCTGCAATAGCCAAATGAACAATAGAGCATCACATCGATAAGATTTAACAAATAAATACATACAAACTTTTAAATAACACGTGCCCAATTGTATTACGTAATTTAAAACTGTAAAAAAATCCTCCTTACAATGATATCTCACATGTCAAAGTTATCTAATCAATTAACAATATAAATCGATAAATAAATAACAAATGTACGGTTACCGAGATTAGACCCTAAGACCAATATTCCCCCTAAGAGGACAGGTTCTCTGCCCGTAAAATCGGTAGGCTCTGCAGATGAAACAATGCACGGTATAATTTTAACCATTATGCAATCATCAATGTCACATTTAAACATTTGGTATCTTCTTCTTCTTTTAAGGTATCTTCTTCTTCATAGGCTTCCACGTAAATCGCAATATGCGTATTCTTGACTAGAAATACGTGGTACTCAGATTAATAATGTGAGGAGGGTAATAATTAACGATCAACTTTATGCTCGACTCAGACAAAGTACAAGTCCAAAAGGAAGTATTTGTATGCGAAAACGAGAGTCCAGTTAGAAAAGCGTACAATATAAATGCGTGCAGACTTCGTTGCATGTACTCTAAGAGTGCATGCTGCATGTACTCTAAGAGTGCATGGTGGTAGAGTAATTAATTAGACTGCAAAAAAGAGTGCAAATTAATTCGTCATCCATGTGTGTAGAATAATTCGACTGGCAGCGCGTGCGAATATTGTGCATGGTAACTTCACATTCGTGTATGGTAAAGCTTGACTTCAGAGAGTGCGTGCAATAGCCAAAGAATAGAATACGTGAAGTATACAAGAGTGCATGTTTATTAGGATGCAAAATCTAAAATTATAATCATCTAATGAGTGAATCGGAGTTAGTATTTAAGCGAAATGCTTAAACTGAAGTTACTTTTCGGTTATCTGCAAGTATCTTGCTACTTCTTTCGTCGTCAAGCGCTGTTGGCTGAATCGGTTGCATATATTAAAACGTCGTACCGCTACAATATGTTTTTTTTTATTTAATGAATTATTTATTTAAATTATACAGTGCAGTGTCTACCCTATAAATCGCTTACCCATGAATCTCTCGAGCCCATATTTGCCTATGGCGTGGACAGCTCCGCTGTCCGCTTTGCCGCGGCCCCCGGACGCTCTTGACTCACTTATAGAAAATCTCTAACAGAGCAGTCTGGCATGCGAAGTAGTCAAATGATATAAAATCATGCAGTAATTTAGTTGTTTATTTAAAGCTTAAAAATATTTTTTTTAGGATTGTATTAAGCCGTCAACATTTTATTTATACAAACGTTACCACGAGGGCCATGAAAAAAGTAGTGGCGTCATAGCAAAACATCGGCCAAGCGAAAACAGGATATCGGTGCGGTGAAGTGGCGCTGTTGTAGTTCTGTAGAGTACATAAAAACGTCGATTCAGTAGAAGAGGTAGTTGCTGTCTGGCATTGAAGTGGACTGTCGCCGTGGAGCGTTGAAGTGGAGCATTGAAGTTCTATCGCTCTAAATCATGTTTACAAAAAGTGATTAGCGGTCGTGGATTAAAATCGAGATTGCGCGTGGCAAAAATGCATCGCAGTGTTATAAAGGATTATCTGAAGCCTATGGCGAGAATGTGTTATCGTATAGGACGGTTGCACGATGGGTCAAGGTCGGGTTGAGACTCCGGATTTTCAACGCACAGGTCGTCCATCCATTCCTGAACATGACGTTGTCATCGTAAGCGGTCTCCTTCTCATAGATCGTTGATGGAATGTCCGGGAATTATCGGTGGATATTGGGCTCAATCATCAAACGGTGTGGCGCATACTGAAGTAAAGTCTTAACATGAGTAAAATTGTTTCCCGCTGGGTTCCACATCGTCTCACTGACATTAAAAAATTGGAGGATGTTTGAACACCCTCCGTACTCACCTGGAATGAGTCCTTGTAACTACGACCTCTTTCCTAAGATGAAAGAACCCCCTCAAGCCATCCGATTTGCTGACTTGCCGTCTGTGATCCCAGCAGCAGGACGCTCTGTATATGACATCAACAAACAACACGTTGCCAATAGTATCCTAAGGTTTCCTGACATCTGGCAAGATGTACAACACTTTGCTGATTATTATATTGGAGGAATGTAATGTCACTTTGCTTGTACCTTCGTTAAAAAATGTTTTCCTGGTATGTTGCCACTACTTTATTTATAGCCGTCGTATTTAGTTCTTTATATACACGTGCGAATTCACCAAATCATGGATCCTTCGATCCATATTGCCAGTAGGAGTTAAGTTTTGCTCTTAATTCTTTATATACTAGTGTACCCTATAAATTGTCTACCCAGAAATTCGACGGTCCCCATATTTGTCTACGGGGCGGACAGCTTGGCTGTCCGCTTTGCAGCGGCCACTGGGCCGCTTTTGATTCACTTTTGGAAAACAGGCTTTTTACTTGTCTACGCATAAACCTTGAACTTTTTAATTTGTTTACGCACGCATTCGCCAAGACATGAGTCCCTTGGACCACATATTTGCATTTCGCTTTACCGACTTTTGGCAAATTTCTAACAGGGTCCCTCTGCCTTGAACTTGTATTAGCCATCTTCAACTAAGAACACTTTAAGTCATCTTCATCTTCAATATACTAGTCATCTTCAAGCAAGGCTAAAAATCTTAAATAAATTTAAGTAATAAATAATTTTTTAGGATCAACCAATTCCGTACGATTTGCTTTTCACTGCATGATTTGTAATGTACGATTTATGAACATATAGTTCATACTTGGAAAACTCATATAGACTCAATGTTTCTGTGTTCGAATTCGTGTGAATATTTCGGATATTAAACCTTTTGTGTTTTGATAACAATAAGTAATTAAAGAGGTTTTGTGGTTGGTATGTTTGTTATGTTTTCCGCATTGTATTCCTCTTTCTGTACAAACACATTTTTACAGTATTATTGGACACGTTAATTTAATTATTACATTCCATTTAATCCAATTAATTTTTTATATTGCTATTATCCTGATTTTAGTATTATCCTGTTCGTTGTTTTTTTTTTACGATTTTAAATTGTGCTTTTGTTTTAAATTTACTGGAATTATTACATTGAGATTACTTCAAGATTCACATACAAAAGTTACATTTTTATACTTGTTAAAAATTCAACCAAATTGAGATTAAAAGTTATGAAAAATACGTAGAATCGAATTATCAACTAAAAAGTATAGCATTCTATTTAAAAAAATGTATTTTGTGTTCG
>WYDF02061826.1:0-11734 GCA_009867245.2 Adranes taylori
TGCTACACATGAAAATTTTTATCTCTGTGGTATATATCCGTCTCCTACGCTGTTTTCCCAAATAATAAAATTGTCCAAATTGTCCAGCTTATAGCAGCTGTTAGCAACTTTCAAAACGAAAAATTCGGTGACAATCGATCACAGTCACAAAGAATTAAATTTTCAATGAAATGTTTACGTGTATTTGGACATAATCCATTTTGCTTCCAGGAAAAAATCTTATCAACATACTGACTAGAAATAAAATATGTAATAATATTAACTGAAAAGCTTAGAACAAGGAAAACACAAAAATCACTCGGATGCTTTATGGCAATTATATTTTACTATAAGATACATCAAAAAAATATGCTACACGTACTGCCTGACGTAAAAGCGGCAATAGCAGGCCCAAAAAAACGTAAGGTAGATATTATCACAATACTACATAAGCGTAATCGGAACCTAATAATGGTCTAATAACTAATTCATAACTATAAAACATGGATCATATTAATTCCGAGAAAATTAAAACAGTCAATTGATCCGAATCAGAGAAACCGAAAATACTTCATAGCGAAAAAATTCAATCGAATTGACTGGGAACGTTATAGCAACTTTATGGACTGATTATAACAATGTTAATGACAATGTTTGGAACACATAAGTCCTCGGTGTAATAGTCATCGACTAAAATGCTGATCAAAGTGATGAAGCTTATCTAGTTAGGGATTTAATGCTTTTAAAACAAGACCCTAACGAACATGAGTACCAATATTGAATGAAAATTTAAGATTATTGGGGATTACTACAAATAAAAGTTCTGCTAACAGTTGCAGATGAGTTCGTAGAATAAAAAATAGATATTTATGAGCATAGGGCCACAAAAACATGCAAAAATGCTTATTTGGTTAATTAGCTTTAGCTATTCGAATGCAGAAGTCAAAGCATCTTGAAGAAGCAATGGCATTTGTATTAAATAGAAGAAGAAACGGAAATATACTATTGGTGAACCCCTACACCATCACTGGATCAATTAAAGGATACAATAAAAGCAAAACATTCACAAATAAAAACATTTTCATCAAGACGGTGGCTCACTCCCGTTATAACAATTACAAACTTAGATGAATTACGACACGAATTATAACTAATCTTTAAAAATTGCTTAGAGAAGATGTTATTTATTCTATGAAGTAATAAGCAACATAGAAACACGTTCAGAAACTCAAATTTGTAGTATATATATATAAATCTGGTACAAAATGCTTAAATATCATTTAAATATATTTATGTAGCTGAAACTACAAGTACGTATTAGGTTTTATTATGAAAGGTTAGTACGTAATTGTTACTTTTTCTTAGTTCTTTCGTACTTCTGTAAATCCGTTAAAACATTTAATGATTTTGGATAAGTTTGTGTGTATACGTGTAGTTGAATCCCAATAAAAAGTAATCCTTTACGTAAATTATTTTCAAACAGTTCAAGTAACTTTAACAGTTGGTTAAGTCAATATAAGAGGTGGGGCAAAAGTATTGTCATAATGTGAATTGCCTGCCATTTTGTTAGAAATAAAACAAATTGGGCTCTGTTTTCATGGAAAGTTTATTTGAGGGTACAATTGATGAAATTAAGTTGAAAAAATGATATCGGTCTAATGATCACCTCCTGAGTTGATACACATCGGTGCTTCGTTTTACGGCATTTTGAATTGTCAAAGCGCAGTGACATTTCACGCCATTTTCAAAAATTAAGGCACATTCACATTATGACACTACTTTTGCCCCACCTGTTATGTTTCCAGTAGTTATAATTAAAATGGAATTTTAAATTCATGAACCCAGTTTTGACACTATCTCCATCTTAGTAAAAAAGAAGTCTGTATTTTAATCAATTTAAGATTAATGTGTTTCTTTTATATTGTTTGTTCTGCATTGAATCGTGTATTCTAAATTTATCGGCCATCCCTTGTAAATACACTTGGTAAGAACTAGTTTTGGAGTGCTTTTACATGCTTAAGCATTTTTATGAGCGAAAGCAAGAAAAGAGAAGCTGAAACAGACTAAAATTGACCGTTATCATGTTATGACACAGCTTAGCACGTAAAAGTTTCGTCAGCGGGCAGTTATATGCCATCGCCCTATATAAATCTCGTACTAAAAATCATTAATTCGTGGTAGTTCGCGACCGGGTGTGATGAGAAGGAATCCACTCCTTAAACCCACACCCATTTCCTTAATCCTTTCAGAAGAAGTTAATGAAGACAACACTCTTTGTGAAGGTAAGTGTCTTACATTCAAAGGTAAATCCAGGCAAGTTTAGTTGATCTGGACCCGTTCCTTTACATATATTCCAATATATTTCTTTTAATTCTAATGTGTATGTGTTTCTTTTTTGCTGAAAAAACGTCATCTACAAATTTATTTTAAAATAGAAACATATTTTTGATAAAGAAATAATTTTTAAGAAGTCTTGTTAAATTGTTATGATGGAAGTCATATATAGATTGTTACACTACGTGAAAGTTGAGAGACACTAAGAGGAGGACTACAATACAATCATTCAATACATTCCTCTTTCTTGAGCTGTTTTGTTTATTCATTTGTGTATCATTGAGGCGCTGCGATGCCAGAGGGTGTTAAAAACTCTTCGCAGCGTCCTTATGAATGTTTTTATATGTATTTCTCCCAACTGTCACATTAAGTGCAACAATCAGTATAACTGTACAACTGTTGGAACATCTACAAAAAACATTTATGTAAAATATTTTTAATTGCCGATATGTAACACCGTATCAAAAAAAAAAGTATATAAAATAAATAGGAGACACAAATAAGATGTTAAAAAATTAAAAAAAAAAAATGGATAGGTCAGGAAGAGGGAACAGTAACTGATAATATGTTCGTTATTATTTATTTTTTGGTGGCTACCTCCGTCGGCGGCAGGATGGTCTTGTTTGCGCTTCCTCTTCTTACCGCGCGTCGTATTGGCACGGCTCGACCAATCGGGATAGAGTTGCATGTGCAGCTGTCGCTCGCGACGTGCCAGCTCATAATACTTGGCTTGCTCTTCGCGGCCCAGCGCGTGCCACTAAAGACAAGAGGGGCAAAGAAAAACGACATCAAGTCAACATTTTTTCTTTTGTTTTTTTTTTTTGCTTTTAATATTTATATTTCATATTACAACGCGATCATAACATTGTTTAAAGGTTCTTTGATATTATTTTTAGTAACTTTTTCTATGGCTTTATGGCATTTTATGCATTACTTATGAATCTGTGTTATGTCTTAAATAGATATCATTAGAGTTTAGATTAACTCACTTAAAATTATAATCTTTTATCAATTTAGCGTCAATAAATGTTTAATGAAATTCCTAGAAAAGCTCAAAATTTTATCCCACTATGACCAAAATTTGATATATAAAATTTTATAATTGTTCTTTAATGTAAAATGAGTAAAACTTAAAATATGCTTTACGTTTAACACTAACCAGTACAGTGTAGTGTTGAAAGCTTAGTTATTATTTATATGAACTATGTGAAATTTGGCAACAATGTATCGGAAATATTTCAAGAAGAGAGTGTAGACTCAATAACTTCTTGATCCTAGCCTTCAACAAACGTTTAACGGACGGTAAAACGTTTATCCTTGCTAGAAAATATTGTCGTTATAAAACGATAAAAATATAACCAAAATGTTTAGAACAGACTTATATAAAAACCCTTCCAACACAAATGAGAATGACAATCAAAAACAAAATAAGCAAACCACAATCTTAAAGGTCCTTGAATGCTTGCAGATGCTTGCAGACTAAACAATTGACAGTTCAATTCAAAACAAAAGGTTATTACTAGTTCGAAACACGAATTTTCAAATGAGCCACTCATATGTTTAAAGAAATGACATCAATCATATGTTAAAAAGTATATGTTAAAAACTGAAAGAACAAGGATTTAGTAAGAAGCTACAAACAGTTTTCGATACATTAAAGCACTAGCTGAAATGCTACTTCTATGTATCGTTTAAAGGATATTTAGGACTAAAATATGGATAACCAAATTACAACTCTCCACATCGACAGATTTTGCTTCTTGATCAGCTGTGTTCTCGGATAAAATAAGTTTTAAATATGATAGTAGCCGTAAAGCACTAGTAGAATCTTCAGATGCAGTTGATTCAAGCACACCTTACACAAGTTGAACGGATGTTTTTATGGAAATAAATCCGGACAAAACATCATCTATGCATCAGATTTCTGGTACCTTAGTACAGCTATGTGCTTTTTAGACAACATCGTATCTTTCTTTGTAGGTAAATTAGAATTTTACTGGTATAGAACGAATTTGCTTCATCCGACCAAAACACAAAATAGAAGCCGTGTTTACATCATTTTCAATTTTATTTTCCTCTCGTGGAAAGTCTGACAGTTGCCGACGCAGATGTCATTTCAAAAATATATATATTTTTTTCGTTATTACCAATATTTTTTCTCTCTCCTTATTACCAATTAAAGTTTAGCATTTTGGATTGGCTGTATTAGTTGACAAGCTTGATTATGTTATTACATGCCATCCGCTAAATTTGCGACATTGAGATCAGAATACTCCCAGAGACGGTGAATCATATTTTCTCTGTTTATTTTGGACCAAATCCTTAGCTTTTAGCTCTTCCCTTAGCTATTAGTTCTCCATTCCTTGTGAACCACGGTGCATTAACCGACTTTCGTAGAAGCTCGTTATGAGCTATAGTGACGATATCTTCGTCCTGTTATCCAGATTTTAGAACCATACATAAGGCACGGGATAAGCACACCGTTCAAAATTCTCATCCAGCTTCGCATGGACGGTTTGGAATTTTCTTTAATACATAACATTGTTTCTGAGCATTTCTGCAAGCAACATCTTTGCTTCTCTTAACATGTTTCCGATGATCCCTCTTGTGATGCAATGTCTATTTCCATAAATAGTTATCTCACTCCTAATAGGTAAATGATGTGTAACAATAGGGGTATCGTTAGTCTAGCATTGTTGTGCTTTGAGATGGCTTACACGTAATTATTAAACTGGATTGGCGAAATCGGAGACCCCTGCGGAAGGCCTTCTTCTGCATCTCCATATTGCGAAATTTGATTATTTATTTTACATGCAAATTTTCTGTTTTATAGAAATGATGTCATTACACTTGTTATTGATGGAACACATTGGACTTGTAATAGTTTATATATCAGAAGTATAAAAACCCTTGTAATTTCTTTCTTAACTATAAATAGTAAAAGCATAGGTATACAACATCTACATCTAACTTCTGATTTAATTCATTCTATCTATGTTAGATTGTCACCAATAAAATAATGATCAGTAAATATTGTTGGAAAACATAGTTCATCAATATCAGGTATCATATGTCATGGCACTGATTGCTTCCCTTGTCCTGATGCTAAACTTGAAACATTTTCTGATATTTCAATATTTTGGTTTTGCTAAATGATGGGTATCAATAGTGGTGTCATTAGCAAACTGAAGCAGACTAGCATTGTTTTGCTTCTCGAACTTCGTGATATCATGCACGTATACGAGGATTGTTCGGTAACTACGTGGCCTACAAAGAAAACGCAAGTTTTTTTTTTGACAAAAAACATTTTATTTTTCAATAGTCTCCTGCTCGTTCAACACACTTATTCCAACGATTTCCAAATTAGCAATGCTTTCATTGTAGGTCGATGAATTCCAAGTCCTCGAAATAGCTATTTACAGCAGCAATTACCTCGGAATCAGACGAAAATCTCTTGTCGCCAAGCCATTTATTCAAATTTGGAAACAGATGATAATCGCTGCGAGTAAAATCTGGGCTATAGGGTGAATGAGGCAGTAATTCAAATCCCAATTCATTAATTTTTGCCATTGCAATCGCAGATTTGTGGATAGGTGAGTTATCCTCATGGAAAAGCACTTTCTTATTTGCCACATGAAGCCGTTTCTCTTTGATTTTCTCGCTTAATTATTAGAACAAATTGGCATAATACTCGCCATTTATTGTTTTCCCCATTTGTAAGTAACCGACCAGAATAATTCCATGAGAATCCCAAAAGAGAGTTGCCAAAACCTTTCCGGCTGACAAAACTATTTTTGCTTCCTTTGTCCGCGGAGAACCTTTGTGTGTTCATTGTTGGGACTGTTCTTTAGTTTCGAGAGTGTAATGGTGGACCCAGGTTTCATCGACTGTTATAAGACGGCGTAAAAAGTCCTTCGGATTGCGGCTAAAATGTACCAAAAGGTCGCGAGAAACATTCAAACGATTCAGGATTTGCTCCGATGTGAGCAATCGCGGCACCCAACGCGCCGAATATTTTTTCATTTCCAATTCTTCAGTTAAAATTCTGTGCACACTGTGATTTGAGATATCCACTATGTCTGCTATATCGCGCACTTTTACTCGATGGTCATCCAAGTCGATACGGTAGACTTTTTCAATCATATCTGGGGCAGTAGCAATTTTTCGACGTCCACTGTGGGGTTCATTATTTGTTCTCCTAAGACCACAATCCTGTCTTTAACCATTGAAAACGAAGGAGCGGATTCCAATAATGTTGAATCCAGCTCTACTTTGATTTTGGTTGGTGTTAACCCTTTCAAATGAAAGTACTTTATCACTGCTCTCAACTCAGTTTTTTCCATTGTTTACAAAATCACAAAAGATGTTCACTTTGGCGTACTGTCAAAAACAGACTAATTGACAGATTGCTCTGTACTATCATATTTAACCTATTAAAGGATGATTCTACAAAATGATAAAGAAGATTCCTGAAAATTTCTGTGTTAGGCCTCGTCGTTACCGAACAATCCTCGTATATTAAACTAGATTGGCGGAATCGGAGAACCTGCGTAGTCTAGCCTGCTGCGATCGATTTAAATCTTATCCACGCGTTCTCGCATTATACGCCTTTCTACGTTTTTTTTAAATGAGTTACGAGTCTTAACAATATTCGAGAAAACATTTGACATAAACATTCTATATCAGGCACACGATTAAGTTTTTGTTCAAATTTGCTCGGATAAGTCTGGATGTTTCTAAATGGAGGTTTGCAAATTGCTTAAAATAAATTACTTCTGGTGATGTAATAGTATGCTTTTAATATGATCTAAAATCAAATGTCAAATGCAAATCAAAAACATCATTAATAAATAAACCCACACTAGAACAAATACACCGGAAGGGAGCAAAACAAATGCAGTTTTACTAACTTAACAGGGTCAGCCTTAAAAAATAGTTATGATAAAATGTGTTGCTAATTATACATATTTTAAATATTAATATATACAAATTACTATAATTATTTTTGTATTTTTTTAAAAACATATTAAAAAATATGTCTTGTTGCCCATTAGATAAGTTATACGTAAATTTAACAAATTTGGGATAATAATTAACGCGATCCTATGACGTCATAAAACACATCAATAAATTAATTCAAGTTGTAACTTTGATATTATATTTTATTTATAATATCAAAATATTTTATTAATTTTAGTTACACATTAAAACCCTTTGAAATATGTGAAATTTAATAAAAAAAAATCTATATTACTATTAATTATGATGACAGTTAAAATTAATGAATGAAAAACAATTTCTGGGTCAATGCAATTTTAAAATATTTATTTCATAATTAATCAAGTGTTTCAAAACGGTGAGGTAAAAGTCAATATTATTAAAAATTACTATGAATTTAATGTGAGTATGATAAAACGTCCAATGAAATCTATTTTAGAATCACTTCATTTCGCCAACCTTTAATCCAAAATTTTGTACATTTGGCTTAAAAGTGGCAGCTGAATTTTTAAATATTTATATTTTTTATGGCTTCGAAGAGGAACAGAACAAACTAGTACCAAAGACCGCGTAGGCAGGCACCAAGAAGCGTAACACATGTTTTTAATAAATAAATAAATAAATATTTATTTTGACCTCTACAAGACGCAATGAGAAATGTATTTCATGATGATGTTATGGTTTCTTCCATCCTACGGCCGACACATTCTGCATTGATATTAATTCCGGTATTACTAATCAGTCAATTAAAAAAAAAGTTTTTTTTGTTGTTGTTAATATCAGAAAGCTACGCACACACAAAAACGGATGCAAATTATTTTAATTACTTCACATATCTTCTTTTTTGTAGAGCAACACAATTCAGTGCTGTCCATTATTAAAAAATTTGGAATCAATTTTATAATCATAAAATCGATTACAATGATCATATATAAACAATATTGTATAATTTAAGATCTAAAAATTTCAATTTATAATGGCTTAATTAGATTTTACTGTCAGACTATTGCCATATGAATTGCAAAAACTAATATTCTCATAGGATATTCAGATATAGAATTTCCGATTGTGTGAAAAAAGCGGTCCAACTATGTGGCTGGAACATAGAGGCATGGCGCTTATTTGGAGATTTTTCTACATAGTAAAAGCTTTTAGAAAACTAAAAGTCGTGGCAATAAATTAATTTGATGAAAATGAATTTAAATGGGATAGAGCGTTTGTAGGGTGGTGTTGGGGGCGGCGGGGGGGGGGGGGGGGGGGGGGGGGGGGGGGGGGGGCGGGGGGGGTTGAGTTGTTCGGATCATGAAATTAAACTTTGGCGAATTCACATGAACCTATTTGGATGAACCTGGGGAAGGAGTAGAGTTGGTTTGATCATAAAACGGATACAATACCAGATTGTCCCCAGAAATATGAAAATGTTCCAACTTTGGAATCAATTAGGCAGTTTCAATTGGGTTAAATGTTAGTTATGAGATAAAAATAGATATACGCGGATGGTTTGACGGAAATCTAGCTTAAGTAAGAAAACGCACGATTTTCGTTCTCTTAACATTTATTTTCCAATAGTCCCGTTTTAAGGCAATATGCTTTTCAAGACCACTTTCCAACTTCTTCATCCTTTCCGAAAAATAATTTTGCTCGAACTTTACAAAATAGAGGGAAGATTCGGTTATCACTTCATCGTTTGTTGCAAAACGTCGTCCGCTGAGCCAGTTTTGTAGGTCTGGATGCAGGAAGAAGTCACAAAGGGCTAGATCTGTCGATAAATTCGTAGCCTGGTTCAATTTTGCCTGCCGCTCTGTGAGCGGGTGCGTTGTCTGAGAACATTATCTGGGGGTGCATTATCTGAGGGTACCATGGAAGAGAACTTTTTTCTGAGTGAAACCAGAGCATTTTTACTTCAATTCGGCATCGAAACGGTCCAATAATGCTGCATAGTAATTGCCAGTTATGATTTTACCCTTTGTCAAGTAACCAATACGAATAATGCCTTTCGCATTTCAAAAAACAGTCGTCATCACCTTACCGGCCGATCGGGTTGTCTTTGCCTTCTTCGCCGCTTTTTCGGCACAGCTTTGACTGTTCCTTTGTCTCCGGCGTGTAGTAATGGATCCACGTTTCATCAACAGTGATGTATCGACGAAAAACATCCTTCAGATCACGTTTTATCTGCGCCAAAATTTCTCCGAATCCGTCACACGTGTGCGTTTAAGGTCGTTAGTGAGTGAACGAGGCACCCATCGCGAGGATAGCTTTTTCATATACATATGTTTATGTATGTTGGCGTTTACACGCTCAGTTGATATGTTTGCAGTCTCTGCTAGCTCACGGATTTTAATTCGACGGTTTGCCATAATCATATCATGCATTTTGTTGACGATTTCTGGTCTAGTGACGATATTTGAGGGTCTTGGTTAGTCATCATCAATCGTACGACCATAAACAAATTCAGCTATCCAATATTTGACGGTTGCTCACGACGATGCGGACTCGCCATAAACACCATCCAGGTCGGCTTTGATTTCTGTATTGTTTTTCTCTTTCTTGTAAAGGAACTGAACGATATTCGACTTTTTCCATTCGACGGCTGTAAAAACCAAACTAATTGTTCTTTTTGCTTCAAATTTTGATAGACGATATGTTTGGATGGCAGATCTCAAAATCAATAGGACGTTTGTTGTCACTTAACGCATCTATCGAAGGCTAGATTTATGCCAAACCACCCTCGTATACATAACCACCTATAGTAAAAAGAATAAAACTCCTAATTGATGATTTTCCAGTTGCGGTAGAGAAAGAAACATTTTTATTCCCTGGAGTAGGGCATGCTGAAGATGCTTCATAGCATAGTTAGCTTGAACTTCGGCATCATGGTAAGGAGTGTTTGTTCCCAAGGACTGACGAGCTATATGCATAAAACTTTAGGACAGTCATGACAAATGTGCGGTTATTCGAGGACGTTTCCAGTAAAGCACTACAGGAACAGTGAAAAATTTGTAGTTTAAACACGTTTCGTGACTATTTATTGTTCTCTAGATTGTGGTATCAAATTCCAATAGGTCTTTGGTAAAAAAAATTGAAAGCCACATTGGGTGAAAATCTATTTTGTGTGGATGTATTAGTATAAAAGTGAAAGAAAAAAAAACATGGCGCAGCCAGTAGAATCGAATCCTAAGAGAGCGTAGGACAAACAAAATTCTACTAACCTATATGACAACATAAATTGGCTTGACAACCGAAAATCATATGCAAAATATTGGAAAAGCTGATTCCATTAAATCAATATTATAAGGAATTAGATTTTATAATCGAATATATTTGTTTCATTTAATAATTTAAAAATTTTGAAGGAACTATTTATTTGACAGGACTGAAATGTGCGCATTTTTTTTTAGAAACATTATTAAATGTGTTAAAACAACAGAAGATTTAGAAAAAAAATAGAATTTTAATATGCATACAGATGTTGTTAGAAAATACTTAACAACGAGGAAATATTAGGTTAATTTTTTTCTGCGGAACCATCGACTGTACGTACACATCTTACTACAACTGGTGTTAATTTATTATTGCGACGAAAATGACTTATGGATTTTTAATAATGTTGAAAAGTGTACAACTATATTTAATTTAATTTAATGCTAATTCATTTAGAAGAGAAATAACGACGCATCTGTTAGTCAGAATTCTCATGGCAGATATTTTTAAATTTATTAACACAAATATTTAAAATACGATCTATAACTTTTTGCACGAAAAAAGTAACTATTTGATAAGTTACGATCTTTTTCAAGGAAAAATTCTCTTGTTTAATAACTACTTGTCTTCGAGACTTATTTTTATCTCTTTAAAGAAATATAGAAAATAATAAACAGAAATCTTTCACTTGTACTAATTTTCAATATTATCCTTTCTTTGCAAATTCCAATGGGAAACTTTAGGTGTCAGGTCCGAAGTTATTGTTTTGAAGATAAAGTTATATATTTAGATTTAATAATTGCTAAGATACTATGTAGAGTAACACCCAGCACAGTAATACCCCGATTTTGTACATAGTACGGTCAGTGTTGAATCCAGACGATTTACTCCAGGGACTACATAAATCGAGGGGATATGTATTACGTATAGGTTGACGATTCGTCCCGACTTCGCGGGACATGTTCGAAATTTTGAAAAAGTACGTACACATTGGCGAAAGGCGAAATGAAGGTTAACACCTCATTTCATTTTAGGTTATAATGAGCTTTTTTTTTGGGTCCCACTACCACATTTTAAAAATAAAAACCACATTCCTACATATTTAGGTTTTGTTGACCTTTTTTAAGGTCCCATTGTTATAATGTCGGTCCACACATAAACTACATTTCATAGATCCGTGATGAATCTATGAAATTTTAAGGGGGGAGGGGGGGGGGGTGTT
>WYDF02061837.1:0-11734 GCA_009867245.2 Adranes taylori
TATATATTTATTTATTTACTCTCCCTTATTTTCGCCTCTCTTACCTGTTCTTCAACAATATCTTTCAAAATGTCTCCCTTAATCCACCTATTGTATTCACATTCAAAAGTTTTATTGCCAATATAATTCTCCATTAGAACATTGGCCTTCTATACCCTTCATCTATTGCCCTTCTATACCATTCATCCATTGACCATCCAATTTTCTAATACTCTATTTTTTTGTTTATGGTCCACTCATTCCTCTCCCCTCTCCGCCCTCTCTCTCTCTCTCTCTCTCTCTCTCTCTCTCTCTCTCTCGCACACACACACACACATTATCATATACACATCTTGTACAATACTATTTTTCTCATTTTTGATTTTATTCATTCCATATTTCACCATTTTTCTAAATCCTCCCATCAAACACTTATACTTGTTACTTCTTCACCCTTTGAAATCTTTTACACTATTCCAATATGAATCTTCTCTATCTCCTCTCTCTTGTTCACAGCCCACACTTCCGACAAATGTATGACACAAAAGTTCAGGACTCGGAAGAATGTCAAGGAACGATGGTAAAAACGGGGAGGAACAATTGGATGATTGTAACGGTATATGCAAGGAGCAATACGGGTGAATATAAAAAAATTTGTAAATTCATGGAAGAATGAAAAAAGGAAGTGGACATAATAACTATAATGCGGGATTTCAATGCGAGGATTGGTGAGGAAGGTGAATTATTTATTGGAGAAGATGGAGAGTATATTGTAAGGAAAACAAAAATTAAAATAATAAACAATGAAGGAAAGAAGTTTATGGAGTGGGTGAAAGAATGGAAATGCAGAGATAACATATATGGGAATTGAGCGTTTGATAGGATTGCGGAATAATGGAGTGATGGGGAAGAGTCGATGTGATATAAATAAGATACGGGATATAGAATAAAACTGAGAGTGAGAGATGCAAACAAAAGATAAAGGAAATAGAATGGAAGGATACCACATTTTAAAGCTACATTGCAGATTGAGCTTATTTGAATAATTTGAATTTTACTATTCGCTATTCCAATAGTTAGTTGATAAAGTCGAACTTTAGAAAACCCTAATTTATATATTATCATTGATCAGCTTATTATCAACAAACGTCATATTCTTTTATAAGTTAATTTTAAAAAGAGATATGTTTTAATAAGATTAAAGTGTCCATAAATTACCACCTTTTTGGCATCCCGTTGCGAGGATAGCATCACAATCTGAAATGCATAGAATACACTTTTATTTTCCTTCTTTCATTTTTCTTCTTTTTTTCCTGTTTTGTTAAATATACATGCCGAAGAACACAATAATATCACACCTCACTCACAATCAAGTACAATATACAATGCAATAAGCTACCAATTTTAAATGATCTCCACTGTGTACTTTCTAAAGTATAAAAGCCAAACAAACACAGGCGTTATAAAGTGACGGATTGTCATCTGGTCGGGCCCAGGACAAAAGTAGTACTTAGGCCACAAGAAATCACCTAAACAATGTTCAGCCCCCTATGAAAGTCACTTGACGCGCGTAGACTAGGAACTTGAATATAACTGACACAAGTTCAAAGGCGTATTTCTTGCCTAGGCCAAAGCCAGAATACCAAAGCCAGAATACCACGTTTCAGAAATTAGATTCCCTTCTTGTACAAAAAAATCACAAACCTCTGCTATACTTTATTATTTACTAATTGAAAGGAAAGCAAGGAGTCTAGTCTTATGCAAAATTCATAAGAGGTCATTAGGGGATCTAGACTGAAGTAAGATGGAGGGTTAACTTTTATGCAGTGAATAGTGAACGGAAGGAATTATGATATATGTTTATGTGTGTGGGCTAAGAGAAGTAGGACACTTCAAGTTTGACGTTTATTCTGATTTCTGCTGCGGTCAGCTGTAACTTTAACAGACAACAATATGGCTTGTCGGTTACTTGTAACTATAGCCGGCTACTTGCGGACTGTATAGTCGACCAACTATAGCCGAGGGACGGTAGTTTGAGTATGTAGCACATATCTTCAAACTACCGTCCCTACTATAATCTCTCTTTCCTTTGTTTCCTTCTTGTTTCTTTTATTCACTATTTGTGAACAATCCAAATGCAATGGGCGTCATCATTTTGTCCATCCAAGTTGCACAGTGAACTTATCAAGAGGTTTTTGCCATTTAGCGGCTTTTTCTACTTCTAAGACCTCGCAGTGCATCGCAGTCCATACTCTGGTGAAAACTCTCTGTGAAACTGCTTAATGCCATTAGTGAGATTGTTACGAGCGTTTTTCCATCTTTTATATCCAGTTTATTTGTGGCTACAATCGTTTCTTTTGGCTTTCTACTACAATTGCGAGCACTTCTACTGATGTTGCATTACAAAGCGTCTTCACCATACTGAGGAGACAGCTGTACTTTGCTTTTTTCTCCTGTGTTGGAGAGAATCGTTGTCTTCATGGCGGACTGTATAGTCGACCATAAAAACTCGTGTCAGAGCTGGTTTGAGATTTACTCCTTGGGCTCTTGGGCATAATAGATTAGTCCCTGGCCAACACCTAGCTATTGCAGCTCTGTTGGGAGTGGTGTTGGTACATATTTTGAGGGTTGCTACTTATGCTTATAGCATTCCTTTGTGACTTTAGATTAGACCACTTTCGCAGTTATGAGGTTTTTCCATTTCTTCCGCATTGTCTATATTCTTAATGGCATATGGCTAGTTTATTCCTAAATCCCTTGATATGCCTACTCTGCGTCTGGCCCGCGGCATAATATTTAAAAACAGCGTCACAATAATGGCGCAAATAGGTATTAGAATAATTCGGTCTTCAGGAATCTTCTCGGGCGCCAGGTCCGTTTAAAGTGAGACCGCACTTCGAATCGATGTTGTTGTTCCGGTCCCCAGAAGCTTTCTGATGGCTCAAAAACAGCATTAAAGTTTTAACTAAACAATGTATTGTTCTTCTACACAAAATAAACAATTAGAGAAAAAAATAAAAATAAAGAATATATATATATTCAATTAAATATCACCAATAAATCACATGAATGAATGTCAAATGAAATAAGCGGTATTCAAACGGTCTTATATTATACGGTACAAAAAAAAACATTTTAATCAAAGGAAAAGCGGCGCATAGCATAACGGTAGTGTAATAATAAAACGGCGGTTATCGAAATATTAGCGGTGCTGATAAAGCAAAATTTCAATGCGGTGACAAAATAATAATACGAAAAGCAACAAAAATGGCGGTAATTTCAAACACACAATGTAAATGGTAAAACGGAAGATATACTCGAAAAATACTACGGGCACTTAGGAACTGACGTGACTGTATGCCAAGCGAATGCCACTAGTTTCACTAGTAGTATACACCATGAGAGCGTAGCGTTGCATTAAGAACTAACTACTGTATGCCGAGTGACTACCACTATACCACGTTTCTGATAAGAACATGACTCTTTGCGAACAGAAAGGCGTGAGCTAGGGTCGTTGTAATTGAGCTGCAAATACAATAAAACTGTATTTACTAGTGTCTTTACGTTTTTGTATTTGTAATATCTATGTTTATGTTAAAACCGCCAGTTTATATTGCCCTTGTATATTTATGGTAAATTATCTTAAAAATGTCTGTTCTTCTTAAAGATGTGACAAACTTTCTATAGCTGTCGGTGATTGGTTACGATTTCATGCAATACCTCTATGAATGTAAACGGTGAGACGAGGTAGATACTACTACAGGCGCGTAGCGTTGCATTAAGAAAGTCGCAATTTGAACTGACGTGTACTGTTGTACTAGTGGTATAAAATTTAGTAGGTAGGAAAGCGGTTGCGGAAAAAGGATAGAATGAGGCTACTCAAACACATACGGATCACATGCATACGGTATAATGGAAAAAGCTAATCAAACCACATGCAATATAACTAATTTAATGTAAGTTATACAATGTTGATTACCAACACGTATGCTTCACGGCTGGTAACAGTCGCTGGTCGCTAGTTGGTGTTATTTCTCGCTCGAGCTCGAAGACCGAACTCAATTTCAAATACTATAAGGTTTAAGCTTTATCAACACCCTCTTTTTACAGAACATCATTGTATTTGTTAAGTGAATATACATTAACTCCGTTCTGAACCTATCATCGAACAATTTTTTTTGGGTCAAATACACACAGCGGGCCTATTTATAGGCCACGAGCCATGTGTATCTCTAGCTGCTTGCCACAGAACGTGTGAAAGTTTCACACATCACGTTATGATCCGCTACGGGTATCCATACAAAAGAGTGTGCTCGCGAGAGTTAAAATATAAATAAATTATAGCATCATTAACAATACCTAATACATGGAGAACAGAAATTAAAAGATATTATTTCGGTGTGTACCACTTAAATCATTTTATTTCATAGCGCACAGCGGTTACTATTCATTATCATATTTATTTACATTTATAAATAAAAATAATTGATACGTAATTATTACATATACGTCTTAAATAATCTTTTAATTTAAATACAACGGAAAAATATATTTAATAACGCTTTCTTATTATTTTATTACACTAATTAATTCCGTAATAAATTTACTTATCTTAACAAGTTGTTATGACATCTTTATTTTAAAAATAATCTACATGATGATTTGTCTTTATTTTAAATACATGATAGACATCTTTATTTTAAAAATAGGATAGAAAAGGGTATCCCATCAGTATTAATTTATTTATTTAATAAATGCAATAATACATACGGACTGACATTTATATATTTAGGCTGTCCCGAATTATTTTTATTTTATAAGTAACTTTGTTGCAAGCCCGCTTCCGCTACAAGGCCTTTCTATCTACGACTAAATTTCACTACCTTACGAAATTTCTTGTGTATAATTTTCCAATAAGGACGACTTAATATGGAGCATATTGTAATGGGCCTATAGTTTTTGGCTTTAGGTAGATCTCTTCCGTGCCTTGGAATTAGTGTAGTACGATTTGTCCTCCATGAGGGGGTTCTTTTCCTACACTAAGTATGTAGTTTAGTAGTAGTTGGAGGGCCTTATGTATTTCTGCATCAAATATGCATCTAATTATGGCGTCCTGTCCATCTGCAGTTGAAGGTTACATGTCTTTGATTCGCCTTTTTATTTGTTTCTATTTGTTTATATTTTGACAAAATAAGAAAGACTGGTTAACTCCCTTCTTATCATAGATCCACCACGGTCAGAAGTGGGTTTATGTACCTGATCCCTAGCTCTATTTCCACAATTCGTATTTACTACATATATTTTATTTTTAAATCCAATTATCGATAGCAAATTCATGTGGGATTGAAATTATGGAATTACTTAAGTTCAAGTCTTCAACTTTTACCAAGTTTTCAACGTTTGTTCAAGTTTTACCATCACATGAAATTTATATGACAACTATAAATCAAGTAGTAATTTTCAGATTTATTCAGTGTCTGCTATTGTTAGGCCACTATAAATATTCGTATTATAAATATTTGTGATCAACTTTTACTACATTTGTGCTCTTTTCTCGGAGAAGTCTCCCGGGAATCAATCTTGAACGTGTTTTGTAAAAATTCAACAAGTCGGAACCTATTTACACTTAAAATAATTTTTTGCATTTAATCTGATACTTTATGTACACTAATTAGGTGGTTCAAAGTGAAGATCATTCGCAATGTCACATCTCAACATTTGATAAAGAAATGACAATAAAAGACACCGGTGGATGATGCATCTAAATTCTGTACATCTGTGGAATTCTTTAGTCATAGGTGACAAGAGCACATGTAACGTCTTCACAGACACGTTCGGTGTTGGACGGGCAAAAAACCTTCAACACAATTATCACCAAAGATGTAACAACAACTTATATACGAGGAGTAGTAAAGATTTATTTAATATTTACGCAACATTAAAGTAAAGTAAAATACATTACGAATGAAGGTATTTTTTTATTGTAGTAATCATGTAAAATAAATCAGACCTTCTTAGATGTCTGTCTATTTTTGTGGTCCTCTGAATATGATTCTCAGAATGATTGTTTGTGTGCTGTGTGCAAGTAATGGTCAAGTAATGGCAAGTAATTTGTGTGCAAGTAATGGTCCAAGTAATACACTTTCTGACTCTCGACAGTTGTGGCTTATTTCCGGTGTCCAAAAGTACTAGTATACCCAGTGGTGTACCAGCTCTGAGGGTGTGACAAAAAATGCCGGTTTTATATTAATACGTCTTTTTGTTACATAAAATACATCAAAATAATTTACATGGGATTTAACAGTTGCTAATTGCAACAAGTTGCTAGTGAACGATGTGATGCTGTAATAATTTAATATTATTGTGTAGTGCGTGAGGAGAGGTCCTGTCGCATTCCTTTTGAATTGTGGTGGGGCTCAAGTAAACAAACAACCGATCCTGGTGACTCATTGTCTCATCCCTGCCACAACTAATATCGTCCCAAGGCGTTATATGTAACAAAGTGATATTTTTAACCAGAATATCATAATATAGTCTATAGATATTGAAAGGGTGAATAAATACATGGAAAAACGAGGACTAGAAGTAAATGTAAAGAAAACCAATTTAGATGGATGGTGTGAGGGTATAAAGAAATGTATGTATCTGGGATATGTCTGGCGTGGGCCTGGATCCGCGATAGAGCACGTAAGAATGATTGCTAGAAAAGCAAAATTGGCGGCAGAAAAGATGAGGTTTGTGTGGGAGGATAGGTTTGGTGAATCGGTGAGAATGAGAATGAATATATTAAACGTATGTGTAAGAAAGGTGATGGGTTTGAATGGGTGGAAGAAAAAATGTACGAGAGAATAGGATGGTCAGGATATTCATAGTGCGAAAGAATGATGGCAGAAAGTATAAACTTTGAAATGGCAGTGGAAGAAAAGATTGAAGGTGTGGGATTGCCAGAAAAAAATATTTAGGTTTAGGATGAGTAGGTATAACAGAAAATATCAGTGGTTGAAAGTTAAGTTGGTTGTGCTATGATATATAATGTCAGATAAAAGTATGAAAGGAATGACAATGATAGCGAGGATCAATGCGGAAATATGGATAAGGGGAATAGGTACTGGATAAGTGATAATGGAAGTATGGGAGCTTACATCATGTGAGGGAATGAGTGGGTTTTGAACGAAAGAAAAGAAAGAGTCGGAAAATTTGAGGCTACATCATGAACCGGAAGTGAAGAAAGCAGTTATAAAGAGTAGGATAATGAAAGAAATATCTAGAAGGGAAGTATGAAAAAAGAAAGATTGAATGAAAAGGAATGACAAGGAGATGCAAAATAAAAAATAACAAAATAGAGAAATGTATTTTACAAGTAAAGGTGATCGATCTTCTTTCTCTTCATTTATACATGGTTAGAAAAGAAAGGGGATTTTTGGAATAGGTCCGGATGAGAGAGGGAAAAAGAGTAAAAACCTTAGGAATAAGATAAAGTAAGGGGTTAGAAAGGGGGACGGGATTTAAAAAAGGGATAATATAGAAGAGCAGGTGGAGGGTGTGGACTTGAAATTACGGAAGATATCATGAAGGTTGTTGAATGTGATTGTCTAGATAAACAATGTGCCGAGGACAAGGATACGACAATGCTTCTGCATGCAATGACAATGCAATGGCTGGTATTCATTCAGGAGATCAAGCAAGGATACTTTTTGTCCAACTGTTTGAAGCAATACATTCTGTGCAACGTTCCATTATGTGTGAGCTTATAAAGATTCTATGCCTTTTTTCTCAGATCCTACGTACCGAAGGACGATGTTTCCGACAAATGTTGAATTTACAGTTAAGCGACTTCCAGAAACAGGATGCAGTGCTCAACGAAGATTGTTAAGCTTCTATTTAACTGTTTAAAAACATGCGTATTTATGGAAGGAGTTCAAAAGTATTTGCAGATTCTTAGAATGAGCTCCGAGAAGTTTGTTATCAAGATCAGAAACCTGAAGGTCATTTTAAAACACAAAGAAAATGACCTTGTTAAGGAAGCACTGCAATTTGGAAAAGACACGTGTGAAGAGATGGGTATTCGTGTATTAAAAATAAGAACTGTTAGGAGGAAAAATGGGCCATGAGCGAAGACTATAGACGAGCCGCTGATTGTAGACCTTGGACTGAAATGGTCAATGTTAGAATACATTGAAACGAGAAAGCGATGCACGTGGCGATGGCGTGAAATGTATATCAGATCGGTTTGCAGTCTTGAAGCCCTGCAATCTGATAGAAACCTCAGAAACCGAACTTGCAAAATTCAGACAATGTTTTGTTGAAAATTACGATGAGCAAAAAAAAAGTGAGATGAAATTTCATTAAAAATATTTCGTAAATTTGAATAACAACCAAATGAATATTTTAACTAAAAGTAATAAATCCAAAAAGGATAACCTCTGAAATAACTGTCGACAAATTCTATAATAATAGTATTAGAAAAAATGGTAACAAACGATAACAATATTAATAATCACTTCGCATTCAATAAATATTAATTTAAAAAATAACGTGGTTTCATATGCGTTAGTTAAAAAGTATCCGAAGTTTGGCGCAGAGTACTATAAAAGTGAGTTGAATATCTGTACGAAAGTGACTGCCCAAGAAAATGACCCCTTTAAGATTCACAGATTTAAATGTCAACAAAAGCTGGATAGTGTTGAATCAACATTTTGCAATCTTAAAATTTTATATTAAAATATGAGTTTTAAAATATTATTTATAACATCAAGTAATTCATATTGATTTTCCATCGTATAGAAATAGATTGTGTAGCCACATTAAAAAAAGGCAATTTCAGAAAGATTAAAAATACGCCGCTCTGAGAGCTGTACATGTCCAAATCCACACAGCCAAGACTTTACGAGGGTTTTGTGTCAAAATATATGATAGACTTTTGCGTGATTAGCAGATGGAACGTAGTGTGGGGGATATTGGTACAAATTTGTAACATAATTATATTTCATTCATGGTTACTTATTACGATTAATGTTTTTAGACTATGACCAGTTTGATCTTAATCAAATGTGTTATTCTTCATTCAGTTTGTTTTTACTAAATACAGAAATATTATTTTATCTACGAGTTAGTGATGAGATCAATTCTAGGTGACGCAACCAAAAGAAACTTATAGTAAAAATGATATAAACTTTTTGGCTACCACAAGAGACGAACGATACACTGTTAGTTTTTC
Source organism: Adranes taylori (assembly GCA_009867245.2). Lineage (NCBI taxonomy): Eukaryota > Metazoa > Arthropoda > Insecta > Coleoptera > Staphylinidae > Adranes > Adranes taylori. Next base: position 9,197 of record WYDF02061837.1, read on the forward strand.
TTTTGTGTACCGAGAGGAAAGTTGACTACCACAGCTGGTCAGACTGTAGTTATGTGTGGTTTACTCATGACCCATGGAAATATCCATATCTCACGAGTGGTACCCACTAAAACCTCTCGGGTACCAGCACATTCTATCGAGACCCGTTTGTACACATTAAGCCATTAGGTGTTTTACCGACCGTACTTGCCGCTTTTACTTTGTTAGAGAGAAAGCTTTCCTGCTACACAACGGTCTCAGCGCATTTCAGAGTCGTACGCACCATGTCTCTGAATGTTTTCTGCTTGGTCCCCACTCTCACTCTCGAGCTGCCTTCTGACTAAGCATATCTGTCTCCAATCTAGAAAAGGCATCCTAAATTTCTTCGGTTTGAGGAGTCTTATTGCCGATACCGTCCGGAGAAAAGTCAGTACCTAGACGACGTTCTAGAGTCTGTCATTCGTCGTACCAAGACTTACAAGTAAAGATGGTGTGTCCCACACTGTCTTTGTATTCACCGCTGCAGTACTCACTTAACCTCCACTAGAAGTTTAACCACGCAACCCGGAATTCCATCAGAGTCAGGTGCTTTGTTGTCCTTTGCTGATTGTTGCAGTACTTTTAGGCTAAAAGGTTCCCCATTTTCTAAGAATCAAATGGGCCAATTCTAATCAGTACTACTCGTTTCTGGAAACAACTCCCCTTCGAGTCCGCCGATATATTCGGGTGAAACATACCTCTTGTGGAGGCGTTTGGTTACCACCTTGTAAGGTAGTCCCCATGGATCCTCCTCCACGGCTCCCTGAAGTTCTTTCCAGTACCTGTTCTGGCTTTGCTTAATAGTAAATAGTACGGTTTTGCGTGCGTCATTGGCACTGTTGCATGCAGCTTCTGCAGTATTAGATCCATGACGTTGTAATATGCGCTGACATTTTCACCTGGCTGCATTGGGCGCTCTGCGTAGCTCAACTATCTGCGGTGTCCACCAATACGCTTGCATTTTACTCATTATATGTTGAGGAGGGATATTGTGGTCACAACATTGCGTTATTATACGTCTCATAAGTTGACGGGTCATTTCACTTGCCGTACCTTGGATTTGGTCACAGTTAATCATTATTAAGTCCCTCTTGAGGCCCTCGAGATTCATTTTCTTTAGGGCCCACCTCCTTTTTGGTTTTTCCAGTTTGGTGTTCTGGGCGATGTCAATCTCAAATCTAATGTAGCAATGGTCACTTGCCGAGTCTGCATCGTCAACTCTCCATCCCTCTAGTTTTCGCTGGGTTGTAGGTTTTAGTAGCGGCAGATATTTGATGTCTGATAGATAGCAATGTATTTCAAAATTTTGTTTATTTTTCCTTTTCTTTCCAGTTGGTAAATATTGTTTAATTTTTAGTTTGTAATTTTAATTTATAATGTAGAATTAATGTAATTAGTTGTAAGAATATTATAAAAATCGTTACAAACTCATCGATTACACGAGTTTAGAAAAAACCAACCTGTAAAGTTTGGAGTAATTTGATCTTGACAAAAATGGCACAACTTTATGTATCCCGGTTCCTACGAAAATTGAAAAAAATACGCTAAAAATCCTGTATAAAATGAAGAGCCTTGTATAAAGCACATTGTCCCTAATATGGATCTTAAAAGTTTGCTACTGGCGTCACCATGCTAAGCTTGATTAAACATGTCAACACGTGCGATAAATAATAAGTACGAGAAAATTTATAGAAAGAAATATTTTACATTTTATGCGATAAAATGTATAAAATGAGATCTACGCTTTGTCAAATTAATAAATGTTTTGTCAGTGGCAGGTCCAAATTAAAATTTTGGGATGGGTCTCAAGCAGATCAGACAATACTCATATATAGGTATATACGGCTTGTGGTGGGATTCAGCCGGTTTTTTAGGATTCAAACCCATACAAAATTGTTTTATTATAATGTTGGTCCGTTTTTTAAGATCTGCAAACCGGTTATTAAATGTTTTGAATCCTATCACTGTATATGGCCTAACCGAATATTTCTATTTAAATAAATATTAATTAAAACAGAAATGTTTACTATTTTAATGTAGTCGAACAGAAAGGTTTCTAAATGGATGGTAAGATATTGAATTCAAAGGCGAGTGGCGTACGCACGTCTCAGTCGCATGGCTACAATTATACATTTCAATGCTGAGCGATTGTTACCTAAACAATTCAGCTAACGAAATTTAATAGGCGAGTTATAAGGTGTCATGGTAAAATGACTGCCAGTATATGTAAGAGTGGCGGGCCACGGAATATTTTCCGTGGTCCACGGAATATTTTTAATAATTTATTATGTTCCTACTGAAAGTTTTATTAAAACAGTGTATATGCATTAACAGGGAGATACTATTTCCCTACAGACAGGGAGATACTATCTCCCCAAAACTCTTTACACTGGCGCTAGAAGACGTCTTCAATGAATTCCGTCAGAGGAACTCCAGAGAATGGTCGAACAACTACATCAGGCATCTGCAAAGGTAGGCCTTAGAATGAACCTCTCCAAAACTAAAATTTTAAGCAGAAAC
>WYDF02061848.1:0-11734 GCA_009867245.2 Adranes taylori
ATAGACTATAGACTATAGACTATTTCCGCGTCCTCCTCCGAAGGAAAACCGTCATCTCCTCTTCACAACAATGTATCTATTGTTGTAATCCCGCTGCCCTAATGGAATTTGTCATTGGAACAGTAAATGCCTGCGGAGTGCTACGTAAAACTCCTATGACCAAGAATCTCTTCAACACCGAAGAAATACAAATCCTTTCCATAACTGAAACAAAAACACAAAAAGATATCAATCTCACAAACTATCGAGTATACTATCGCAATAGCACAATGGGTTGCACAATGGGTTGCCGAGGGGTTGCAGAGCAATCCATTCCTACTACGCTAGCACTCCGCTACCTCTCCCCCCATACATTCAACACCTAGAATGTGTAGCTACAAATGCGCATTTCACTAGCCAATCTGTAAGTTTCTTCTCTTACTAGAATCCACCGCCTGAAGCTATTTCGCAAGACCTCTTTCAGTATATAGCGATCTTTCCAACGCTGTAATAATGAGCGAATTTAATGCGCGCCACATAGATTTCGGTCACCACAACTCAAACGTCAATGGATATATAATTTCTAGATGTCTTATACAATTTCCCCTACAAGGAATCCGAAACACAGACCCAACATTTTTTGGTAAACAAGGCATGCCCATCATTGAACATATTGTGGTCACCGAAAAACTCATACAAAATGTAAATTCCGAATGTTTTGCTGGAACTTCCATAACTTCAGATCACTACCCTCTACTATAAAGTCTTCCTTTGACTCAACGCCACCTCCCTGGCCTTCACGGATATTAATTCGTGACTTCCAAAATGCCAACTGGCACCATTTTCAACAAAAAATTGCACAAAACACTCCACCTAACATCAATATTGAGAACCCAACTCAAATCGACTTAGCAGTCTTCAGCCTAACAAACCTGATTCAGGAGTCAGCTTCCGAGAGCATTCCTATAAAATCAGTGAAAGTTAATAGACACCCACTTCCCCCAAACATTGTCAGCATGATTCGGTAGAAAAGGAAAATCTATCGACAATTTCTGTCAGGTAGGGATCCTGCAATCGAGACTGAGTGGAATAGATTCAATGCTCTATTAGACGCAAAATAATTGCGTACAAGGAAGAGTGTCGGGTCGAAGCCACATCCAAACTCAATTACCGTGATGGTAGGAAATTCTGGCAATTATCCTAACAGGAAAAAATCAAATCCCAAGTCACATCTGACAGACCCCCAAGGAAAACCCATTAACTCTCCAGCGGAATTAGCTAAACACTTAGCAAGCCACCTGGAACAAATTTACTAAATTCCACAACACCATCTTTTTGACAATAAATTTCTGTCAGAAACAAATTCTCTGGTGGACAGCTTTGCAAGTAAGCATTCAAATATTACTAGTTTCCCAGAATCTGAGGACATCCTCTTTCTTGTTTCCGCAGATGAGGCCTTCGAAACCCTAAAATCCGGCAAGAACACCGCTCCTGGAAATGACACATTAACTCGTTGAATCCTCAGAAACATTCCCCAAGAAACCATCCTATTACTTCCCAAAATATATAGTAAATGTCTTTTATTAGGATATTTACCCAATCCTTGGAAAACTGCCAACACTATTATGATACCCAAACCTAACAAAGACCTGAGCTACGTCTCGTCTTACAGGCTGATTACCCTCCTGAATGTCTTGAGTAAGATCTTTGAGAGGATAGTGACCATCCGTCTGAGGAGCGTACTAGAATCAAATAATATAATCCCTGACAATCAATTCGGATTTAGAGCATTTCGCTCTACTCATGACCCCCTTCTGAAATTACAAACCGATGTAACCCGTTCTCTAAACAGTAGTCACTGTTCTCTAGCAGTTTTCCTCGACATTTCCCAGGCTTTCGAGTCAGTCTGACGTACCGGAGTGGTTAGAAAATTCATAGAACTCAACCTATTCCACCCCACCACTCTCCAACTTATCACATCCTACCTATCCAACCGCTCCACTCGTATCAAATTAGGAGACGAGTTATCTAGGGAAATTCATCCTCTATCCGGTGTTCCGCAATGCTCTTTGCTTGCCCAACTACTATACATTGCATATTGCTATGATATGCCTCAACCTCGAATCCAGGATTGTCATAGTGCTCTATATGCTGATGACACAGCCTCCTGGCCCTGCGGGCTCCAAACAAGAAACGTTAGCCACAATTTTCAAAACTGTCTTGACACGTTCTCCGACTGGACAAAAAATGGCGGTTAACGCCAAATTCCAATAAAACCTAAGCCATTTTTATCCAGCACCCCAACTACACAAAAAATAAACACCAGGACCGTTCTGAAATCCAACTCCGCAGATGGGAAAATCTATTCCACTAAGGGATGAGGTAACGTACCTGGCAACTTTTAGCAGAACTTTCAGTTGGAAATATGACCCAGACTCCACCTTAGCCAGAATTAGAAAGCGAGTCAACCTAATTTCAAGTCTCAGATGACGACTAGGAGGCTGTGACTCCAAAACAGTCCATCATACCTACAAAACGTATATAAGACCAATTATTGACTACAGAGTAATTCTGTACTCTTCAGCCACAAACCTGCCAGAATTATTGAGTCTATGCCAGAGCCTTCCGAAGACCTCCAGGAAATCCTCGAGGCCATATCATTGTCGTTTGGTTAAGGGGCACAAATTGAAGAAAACATGAAAAAGTAGAGGAAAAAGAAGAAAAAAAACAGAAAAACATTAAAACCTTGAAAGGGAAAGAAACATTAAAGCAAAAACAATAAAGACCACCAATATCTCCTGTTGCACAAAAGGACCCTAAGGCAACAGAAGACAGGTAACCTCATGTATCCAAACTTCCTAACCTGTTGGCCACGCTATGGCCAAGGTTTTTCTGCATGTTTCCCTTGGCTGTAAAGCAAATGCTATAGCATAATTATTCTGCAAGCTATCAGCTTACCAACACTATCTATTATTTACCAACTTAACACCAGTTCCAGGCTGAAGAGGATGACAAAGCCTAAAGCCTCATACAATAAATTCACCAATCTCCTAATGTATACAATCCCAAAAGCGAGTAGAATTTTAGTTAGGGTAAAAATCCCATACTGTTGGATGCACGGGCATCCTTCGCCCTTTGAAGGTTTCTCCACTTCCTACGCTAAAAAAAGCTTTATATTGTTGGGAGATTGGAGAGCTCCTTCAAACAAACTCTCCAATCTCCCAAAAATATACAATCCCAAAAGGGAGTGAAGTTTTAGTGGGTAAAAATCTCACACTGTCGGATACAACGGGCATTCTTCGCCTTTTAAAGGTTTCTCCACTTCCTACGTAAAAAAGCTTTTAGTAAGAGAGCATCCGGCCCTCCCGAGTCCGACAACCACAGCCAGCAGCCGAGCTAGAGGTCACCACTTTATATATCTGGTAAGATCAATTTTGAAAATGAATTTTGAAAAACAATTTTAAAAAATAATTTTGAACAGTAATTTTGAAAAATAATTTTGGAAAAATAATTATTTTGAAAATATCATTTTGAAAATAATTCTTATACCGATTATTGTTTTTTCATATACCGGTCACATTATTGATTGTATGTATCTCAAATGATTCGAATTTCCTTTCATTTCTCCATTCCGCTGCTTGCACTAATATGTGTCAAACGCTAGCCTATGTTCACAGTAACCAGTTGTTGATAGTTCGGAGACAGTGATACCTTTGCTCACAGTAGTGTCGCTGAGATCCGTAGTGATTTTCCAACCCGCTACGTGTACTGACGTGTGTCAAAAACGCTAGCCTATGTTCACAGTAGCTAATTGTTGATACTTCAGGGAGAGTGGCACCTTTGTTCACAGCATTCGCTCGCTGATATTCGACAGTGTTCCATTTTAGCTAGAGGACACCCAACACTAATTTTGGTTAGTTTTGATGACTCAAATGATATTAACACTTAGATTCACGAGAGTGTTGTTGTGACAAGTAGCTGTCCCATTAGATTTCCATATCAAGCATTCAGACGTATTCACCCTTCCGTAATTGCGTTTGAATATATCCTATCTGTGACCTGCTATATTGATGTATGATCCATAACCCGCTGTGAGTAGAAGATACCAAGTGTTCCTACCTGTTACTCATTATTGTGTATATGTTGGTACATGATTAATAACCCTCTGTGAATGGTAAACGAATATTTCTACCCTACCCGTGATCCATAACTTATATTGAGAGATGTCCGTCATTCCGTGATAGTATATGCAGCTTCACTCTTATTATTTATTTGTGTATGATTTATTGATTGCTTGCATCTCGTACTTACATGCTTCTCGCCTGTTTGGCATTTCGTTATTTTGCCACCGCATTTTTATAGTACTAGACAAGCACCGCAGAATTCATTTGTACCGCTTTTTCATTACTAATATTGCGTTTGCACCACCGTAGAAAAACCATTTGCCTGTATTGATTTATTTACTATATATTTTGATTACCGCGATAAAGGCTGAAATGATTTAAGGTTTTTGTTACGATTAATGATATTTTTATTTGTAGAATAATACTTTTCTTTGTTTATAATTAGAAGAACAATATATGGTTTTGTTAAACCCGTAATACTGTTTCACTTATTAGTGGATAAGTTTTTTACTGCCACCCCGCAAAAACAAGAACACCTAGTTTACTTACCTACTGAGTTTACCTAAGCCCTCAGTAAGCCACTGAGGACCGAAAGAACCTCACCATCAGTTCCAGATTGTGGTCTCACTCTAAACTGACCTGGGGCCCGAGAAACCTCTTTCCGAAGAAGATTTCCATTCTGTAACTAATGTTGAGATATCTGTTTGCGCTATCACATTGACACGCCACCAATAGGGTGGGGGTGTTTTACGATATAACAAAATGTTGTTCTAATTTTAAGGTGTGGAAGCAACTGTATCCATCAGGAATCCTAACCTGGACGTGACAATAAGTTAAAAATAATACAACTGTAATATTTCTTCTACAAACCTTTATTTAATTTCATTCATATCGCATTATTTTTTGTGGTATATAATATGATCTCTTGAATTTTTCTTTTGCTTTTGTGTATATATTTATATTGTAAACATCATAATTATTTAATTCTAATTCTGAATATTATACAGCTATGAATGTGGAAATCTGAATGTAATTACAGTCCATACTTCTTGCATTCCTCTTGCGTAATACATACTTCTGATTTGAAATTCATGCGATATTTACCATCTGGACACTTACATCCTGGTTGGCATGGTTCACTACACCATTGCTTTAAGCAAGTTTGTCGACATCCGCCTCCACATTTATGAAACTCTTGCCCGGCTGGGCATGATTGCTTCTGATTCATTGGCTTTCGTGTTGGCCTTTTTATTTTTGCTTCTACAAGAGAAATATATATATATATATATAAAACTATGGGAAAATTAATCAAAAACAATTATAATTTATTACAGCTTATTACTCTATTAAAGCATTGATTGAAACTTTTTTTTTCTTTATTATTATTAAAACCTCAACTTACAAGTAATGTAAGGTTATAAAATTTTCTTATTTATAAATTCCTAATCTAGTCTTAACCTATTGTAATTTCATCTGAACTTAACCTACTATAACTAACTTGGTAACTGTAATCCTATATAAATTGATTTATGATATAACAGTTTTTGGCACCTCTTTTTATTCTGTGTATGTTTCATATGTCACGTATGTTATTTGGGGTTTTGTTGTATTCTATTGTACCGGCGAAGTTTAGTCTTCCTTAATTTGTTTTACACCTTAATTTCTCTATTTCTTCGTTTTTTGCTATGCTTTCAGTTTTCTCTTTTGTTTTACCTAGTTGCTATTCCTCATACACCGTTCTCATTTTTATCTACTCATAGGTCTCTCGATAATATTCAGAATTGTTATCAAATACGAAAAGATTTGTGCCTACTTTCTTTTCTATCGTTTTGTTTCCATTCTTACAGTTTACGCAATTAATTATTTTTTTACTGTTTTCTAATTTGTGGTTCTCACAATTTGGGCATGCGGTTTCAATTTTACACTTTCCCGCGAGACGTCCGTACCGACAAAATCTACAGGATTGAATTACTTTGATGTATTCTGCAGTTTGACATAATAAGTTGAACATTATTAAAGTTATAACTTATTAAAAACTGCTACAGAAGAAACCATAATTAAACAATAAGCAACGTCGCATCAAACCAAACGAAGAAAATAATGTACACAGAAAAGTATACACCTTGTTTAGCTAAAATAATTGAACCGCACTAAATTAATATCCACAAACCAAATTTAACAACGCATAAACAACAAAATTTACCAATATGAGATCCACACGCAAACAAATCAAATGCCGCACAATCTCATCAACAACTAAGGCGAAAAAAGCGACTTTGGATAACTTATGACTAAATCGGAAATCAACAACTACAAAAATAAACCAAACTGCAAAACTATATAAGACGCGCCTAAACATAACCCGCCACAAATATCAATTCATACATAAAACAAAATTGAAAAACGAATCCAAATAGATATGCATGTCAAACTAAATAACAAAGTGAGCAAGTTAGCAAAATAAACAACGAAATAAGACTCATAATAACAAACAACAAACAAAATCACAAAGTAAACAACTTAATCCAAACACAACAAAATAGCACCACAGCTACGAGCTTATTATGCACAATATCCATACCAAACCTAAGAAACAAAATAGATTGCATAACAGTGGATAGAGAGATACATACCCAGCATACCCAAAGATCACCAAAAATATATTACAGTAAATAAAATATTTCAAATAAGAAAACAAAGAACTCAAATTAAATAAGCAGTAACGAAGAAAAAAGAATAATAACTCAATTAACAGAAATGTGGAAAAAATGCAAGAATTAAACCAGCAGATAGAGAAAAGCATATAGAATAAAAGAAAAGGGCAAGCTAATTCAAAACTAGAGAATTTCTAAACAAAATAATTGTACAGAAATGTATAATGATCCCACTAAGAAATATCAAAAACAAGTACAAGTGGAACAAGCACCAAGCAAGCCGACGAAGCTGAAAACATTAAATGCAAATACACCAACCGCCACAAAAAAGGCCCACAGGCACCAGCCATAAAAACAGCTACAGTCCCTTGCCAGAAACGGTAAGGTATCGCAATAAGGCCTATAATCAATTGTAAACCAACACAATTTTACTACTTATAATAAAGAAATTCAAATATTAGAAAACAGCAAAAGCTTTTTCGACATTACAAATTTATATTCTAACATTCTAGCAAATGAAGTAATAGAAATAACAAAAAACCAATGTAATGTACATCAAAAATTTAATACACAAGAAAAGCTTTAAAACCATATTGAAGCAAAAGTATCTAAAAATTTATTTTCAAACGAAAATTTATATAGAAATTTTCATTCTATGTTGAGTAAACATTTCGGCAATTCCAATAAATTCAAAAAAAAAAGTTCAACGGTTCTGGAAGATGTTGAAGATATGTATCAGCAAAAAATTATTAAAAATTACCATCAAGGGAAATGTAATCACAGAGGTGTTTGAAACCATAAACAAATTATTAATTAGGTATTACTTTCCAAACAAGCAAAAACATATACAACAATTTATCAGTAGTGGTATGTAAACATGTAATGTATGATAGGAATCCAGTGAAAGTTAAGTTTAATGTTAAACCGACACATGTTAAACCTTATGCTATCGTGAATGCACATCTGCTAAAATATGAAACCCACAAGTTTCTAACAATCATAGATTCTTTTTCTACGTATGCACAAGTATACGAGTTAATTAATATACAAGCTATCGAGACAACAGAAGAACTGCTACAATATTTTTCGCATCATTGCATACCGGGACTGATTACAACTGACAATGGTTCTGAATTTGACAACGAGGTCATTAATGATTTGCTAAACTAACTTAAAAAGTAGAAATTAATTTTTTTAGTCCACATCATCCCTCGAGTAATGCAATAACAGAAAGATTTTACTAGACATTCCTTGAACATATAAATTCGCTAAATAACCGTGTAGAATTCAAAAATGATCCAAATGACCTTAAGGTTTTGTTGGCTATAATACCGTATAACAATTCTCTACATAGCGCAAATAAATTAACGTCATATGAAATAATAAATTTTGATATGCAACAAATCAGGGATATTAGTTTAGAACCTCAAATCTTAAATAACTATAATGAATCTCACAAACAAAAATTAATATCTTTGCATAAAGTAATAAAAGACCGATTAGTTAGTAATAAAAAAAAAACTCAAAATTTAATTAGGGTAGAGAAGTAATACCTGAGCTTCCTAAAGATATTTCGGTAAAAAGTAATTTTAAGTCGAAATAACGCAATAGGTATAAAAAAAGAACATGTTCTAGAGCAGTAATTTTCAAAGTGTGGGTCACTGCCATGGGGTCGTGACCCACACCCTGAATATTCTAAGCATTCGAAAATTTTATTTTCGAATGCATTCGAAAAACATATTTACGTTATAATGTTAAGGTCCTTACGGGCGAATGAGAAATCCCCATTCACAACTAGAATATATTTCTTTATTTTTTTGTGCTCTTTCATTTGTCGCGTAAATGGAATTCTAGAGCAGTGATTTTCAAAGTGTGGGTCACGACCCCACGGGGGGTTTGCAAAACTCATTTGAGGGGTCGGAAAAAAATTGCTGTCAGATAATTTTTTTATTTATTTTATAAACTTATTTTATGGATTCTGTTTAGAAATATTACAAATAACATTATGAAATAATTGTTTTATTATAAATGAAAAAATATTCATTATCGTTCCTGTGAATTTAAAATCCTTACATTTATTTCTTGACTTTCTAGTAATTCAAGAAGTAACTTATTAAGTATAAGGTTACATCTCGGACGGCGGGCGAGGGGGGCTCTTTGATATGTTTAAGCGCAAAAGGGGTCTTAACCAAAAAGTTTGAGAACCACTGTCCTTAGAGGTTAATTCTAAAACGAAAGCCTTTAAACTTGAAGTAGATTCCACAAAGCTTGGTATACAATTTCATAAATTACATATAGACAATGTAAATCGTCCTTCGAAAGTTTCCTATTCCGTTGCAGGACCGTCTTCCTCACGGGTCTGATCACCTATGTGATCGCACAGCAAAATATTTCATAAGCAAATAGAAAACGTATAAAATATCCCCCAAGAAGCAATATAATTTGGTTCACCAAATAAAAAATCAATTATGTATACGTTTAATCTAACAATCTTTAATATAAGAATTAACGAACTATTAATTGTTGATAAACTAAAACCTTTAGAAATGATGTTAGCTACTTAATTTTTAACTAAACAAGTTGCTGAAGCAGCTCAAGTTTTATATTTATTATATTATTAAGTATTATATTTAACGTTGCACAAGACATAGGAACCTCGATAACGTTTTGTTACTTGAAAATTATGCACCCTTGCATAATTAAAAATAATGATTTTTTAGAAGCGTTATAAAAATTAAAAAGTTTTAAAACTAATTTTTCGTTTCCCATTTTAGCTAATTATATTTAATATTCTAAAAATTTTATTAAGCCAACATGCTTAATACAAAATTACGAAATAATCTATTTCTTAGAAATACCAACTGCCTCAGAGATTTAGTATAATTTATATTATTTTCTGCCAATTCCAAAAAGGGATTTACAAATAATTATTCCAACTTCAAAATATGTTTTGCAATCTGAAAGCGACACAATTTTAATGAGTAATCCCCGATATCCGTGATCTTATTCAAACACAATACATATGCATGAAATGTCAAAGAGCACTCGTCAACGAAACTGCGATCAATCGATATTAAGAAATGGCAACTCTGGATATTGCTCCTACCTTCAATTGAATTAGCAAACGATCCTAGAGTTTGTTGCAGAACGAACCAATATTTGGGAATTTATGAACTCAATATCACTCAGGTTAAATTGTAAAGACACATGATGTACACAAAAAATACAGGTATTATGTTTTTTACGACGTCCCTCTATGTCAATATTTCATCGAAAATCATCGCTTGATGTTTATCGACCATATCTATGGACATCTAGTGGTATTAAAAGACTTTCAACTAAATGAAGTGAGAAAAACTAGAAATCCCCAAGAAATGAGGCTGAAAAAAGTGCAACTAGCAAAGTCAAGCTATCATCCGCCACAAGCTGCGCTAATGGAAATCTGGAAATCATCGAAAACAAAAATCCAGGGCGTTTATCACCGACAGTCGTCATATACATCATCGTGATCCTTGGCATCGGCATTTTCCTATATAACTATTTTAGTTATAAAATCCGCAAAACTTTCATCAGGATCAGATCAAGTACAGTTAAATCAACTTCCTGTGCGGTCGTTGATGAACTTACAAGGGAGAACTGAAAAATCAGCAAGTATTTCTAAGAAAACATATGTGTTACGTTATACTCATTACATTGATTGTCATACCCCTTTGTAACATGTCAAATTTAAAATAATTTTATTAAAAAACCTTAGTTACTTTTCAATAACAGAAGTTAAATGAAATATTACAAGATAGTATACAAATATATCAATTATAATAAATATTTTTGTAAATACAACGTTTGATATACTATGAACAAAATACAATAGATTAAATACATTTAAAATACAACGGGCATCATACATATTAATATTTTCGATACTTATAGAAAAAGGTGATCCAAATTATAAACTTATCGACATGTTTGCAACAATACAAACTTAAACAATATTTTGAATAACTTTTCATAACAAAGAATATTATCTTCTAAAACTAATCCGTATCATTGCATTTATCAGAAACGGGTAACGTTTCTATGAGCGTTCTATAATATTCTGGTATTACTTTAGAATTTAATAATGATGGTAGATCTTTCTTTGTGGAACCTAAAGTTCCTAGCTGTTGTTTGTACTTCTTTTCTTCTTTTATACTTTTCCAATCAATGACATATTGTATTTTATAAGTCCTTCCTATTGGCGTGTTTCAGGTTGAAACATCTAATTCATTAAAATAGTTATCGGACAAATTAGATTTAAACCGAAGTTTCGTATTTGAATCTTTTTGGTAAATCTCAAACACTTGATATTCAAATAATAAACTATTTCTCCACTTTTAGTTGTAGTAGAGTTTTTTATTACAGCATCAGCCACCTGCTGAATATTGTAAACATTCGAAAATTTTAGCATATGTACGTTATATTGTCAAGGTTCCTTACTGGCGAATGAATAAACACCACTTGCCAGTAGAATAGGTTTTTATTTTATGTTTTTGTAGTCTTTGAATTGTCGCATGAATGGAGTTAGTTTTTAAATAAGAATGTCCAGGCTCTGTATATTTTAAATCGATAACTTCGGGGTGACTGATTTTATTTACAGCATAAAGTATAGTAGCGGTTCTAAAATGCTGTTTTGCCATCTGCATGTAAAAGTGTTGGAATGGACTAAAGACTGATGTTGAGAGTTGGAGAAGATTAGAGGAGATTAAAGGAGATAATAGGAGCTTAGAGGATGTTGAGAGATTGGAGGAGATGTTGAAATAGCCTTCTCTTGGGAGCAGGGTTTTTGTTTAAGTATATCAATACGTAGTAACTACATTGAGTTAATTTAGTTAACATAATATATATATATATATATATATATATATATATATATATACACCGCTCTCTTCTCCCCCCCCGGGTCTCCCTATATACCAACGCACACCAAAGCCGTGCTCT
>WYDF02061859.1:0-11734 GCA_009867245.2 Adranes taylori
AGAGATTGCTCACAAAACGTATACGGTAAGACGGAGTTAATAGAGTAAAAAACTTAACTACTGTGATACCACTAAGAAATGGTAGGTAGGAACAATCAACATTTAATATACTATTAAAGAAAAAATTTAAATTCAACTCAAACATTTTTTATTCAAAAACTTTCGTTAATTTGCAAAGTAAGTCTCGTACTTCGAACTACAAGAACATCGTACTTACTATAAAAGATAACTAAATAAAAATGGTTTTAATTTTACGGCTTATAATAAAAAAATGAATGGACTAGTCCACTCAGAATGTATTACGATATATTACATGAAGGTTGATCCATTGACTGCTGATCCTTCTACCTTGTAACTAGTCTAGTAATTGAACGTTCAGTAAGTTCAACACCCTATTAGCTCAATAGTTCATTAGGATAATAGATGTCACAATATGTGCATCGTACGCCTTTGCCTTTGATGCCGGAGACTTCAAAATCTACTATCTTTGTAACGCCAACAGATAGTAGACGAATTCAATTCTCGGACACTACTGTAGAGATTTTAAATATTATAAATGATCAAAGGGAATAACGTCTAAAAGATAGGAATTAATTAAAATCAATAAATTTCATAAAATAATATAGCATTCTATCATTCTAAGTTCATTAATTTTACAAAATTAAATCAATTAATTTCCGAATAAAATATTCAATCGATCTGAAAAATACACACGCCTGATTTCATCGTGCAGGTGTTAGTTTGTTGACAAGGGGGAAACTTGCCCCGCCGCAAGGAACTAGAAACAAAGGGGAAGAGACAATAGTCTTTTTACGCGAATGAATTTTTCGTTCATGATGTTAGAGATAATGAAAAAATAATTAAGTAATAGGCTTTCTGATAAGCAGAAGTGAGATGCAATAAACTTCTGTCGATATTTAGAAAGAAAGATTGCCGGTCGGTCGACCTGAAAATATAAAAGCGAAAACTCTGTAGATTATTGTTAGAAAAATATTCGCGTTTTTAATATTATCGTAAAATAAATTAGTTGGTGATTAATAGGGTATTCTAAAATCAATCATGTTTTCCTACTTCATAGGCATTACTTGCTTTCTTTCTTCAGAATCCTGGTTTTAATCAAGCAAGGGTTCCAATAATTATTACTTAATTGTCAATTTTATTAGTGTATGAATTTATTAAAAGTCCATAAAGCGTGTATTTTATGGAGTCTTGGGGGTAAAACCCCATGAACTGTGTAATTTAAACTACTATCCTAAATAAATGATTGATTAAGTCTCTACCATCTTCCGGTAGAATTGGGTGTGTTTTAACAGGAACTGATTTATTCTGTTGAATCTTCCAGGTGTCGCCTGAGAATTAAAGAACTCGCTGCAAGAAATCTGGTTGTACCGAAATAACAAAGCCTGTAAAAACTAACATTTTTCTATGCAGTACCGGCAATAATTATTTTCACGACTACCATAAGAAATACAATTATATCGTGGTTTTTCTAGGCTTATAGACTCAATGTCCATATACCCTTTTTTTTGGAAAAAATTATTGAGTATTACATTTATGCGTTATTTAGGTTATTTGTATTAACATATCCAAAATTTGTGCTTAAATTCGTACCGGTTCCATTCCAGGTCTAAAGATGATATAGTTTTATTAAGTGTTAGAGAATTTTGAAGATATTATAAGGCTACATCTACAGAATTGTTGGAGTAAAGCCCCCTCCCCCACGGTTAGTATCGCTTTAAAGAAAATCAAGTAGGCTATAAGAATATACAAAAATATCCAGAGTATTAACATGTCCCCGAAAAAATTTTTTCTTCCTCAAATAGATACCGAAGAAAATAAATGAACTTATTCGAACATCTTCAACCGGGTTGAATTCGATAAACAAGCATGAGTCTATTGTATTTAATTTAACAAATTTAATTACCTGTAGCAACAGTTAATACATCTTTACACAATCCCAACCATTGTGATAAATTATCAGCAGCCAACATCTGTAGCATACTAATCAACGTATCGTGTATGTCTGTAATCAGTGTGCTATCGGTTTCAGTATCCAGCATGCTAAATAGCACTCCAGGTAAACCAGTTTCGGTTATAAGGAGTCCTTCAACAGTATTCGTGTCGCGATTTTCGCTTGCCAATGTCATTGCATGCTCACACACTTCTTTAGCTTCTCTTTGCGCTAACTGACGTAAGCATGATGTTGCTGCTTTACGCAATAGCAAATGATTACTGGATAATGTTTTCTATAAGTGTAAAGATATTAGTTATATTTCAGTAAAAAGAAATGATAAGCTTACGCATAACGTAGGAACTAGTGATGAAAGATTTACATGTCTCGGAGCAAAAAGGTGTAATTGTTGTAAACATCCTGTAGCTTCTGCTTCCACTAATGGATCTTGGTGATCTTGCATAATGGCGCAAGCACATAGGAAAGAAGATCTTGCCATACAAATGCTTGATGTATTACCTTGAAGTTCGGGACCTATTGTTGTTATTAATGCAGATAGAACTTTTCCAACACATTGGTGTACATCAATGAATGATTGTGGCACATTCAGTAATAATTTAATTGCTAAAGAAAGCGTTGGCTCAACATAGCCTCGAAACATGGGTCCTCCAGAATCAGCGATGAGTGCCAAAGCTCGCAACGACCAAACTTGAACGACTGGTGAGGTTTTGTCTTGGGCTAAAGCAAGCAGAATCGAAACGCTGGTATTCAAATGTTGACTGGAGCCCATACCACCAACGTACCGATGAAGACAACCCAATGCCAATGAATGTCCCGTTCGGCTAGCGACATCTCTAGCTGATTTAAGTTTATCGAAACTATTCTGCGCTAATTCTGCTGTAAATCTGGAATCGGATATTACTTGTGCTATTCTGCCTACGGCTTCTGCAGTAGCACAACGCAGTATTGGATTTGATGACGTTAATGCGCTTAGAATTAAATTAGTTGCAGACTTCTTCACATCTTCTTGGCCGAATGTCATTTTCGCTTCAGTTAAGCCCTTCAATCCGCTAAGTAAAGCAGTAAACACATTCATTTGTACAGCTTCTTGTCGTGTACTCTTCGCGTGTTTTATGCATTCTGTAAAATGATCTAACATTGGTAGACGATGCTTATTTGCTACACGTGGAAAGATTTGTCCAAATAGAAGAACGGACATGTCGATTACAGCAACACCTAATGGTAAAGGCCCGGGCACATTATCTCCCTAAAATAAATATTATAAATTAAAATTTTCAGAGATTGTATAAGATTATATTACTTCTGCAAGTGATCGGTAAATGCAACATAGATCATGCTCGATAGCTCCAGAACCAGCTGCACTGTTAGGCTGTAACTAATGGCAAAAATAAATAATTAGTTTCTCGTCGGTGCAGTATTCCAAATCATACACAAGTAACGAACAAATTTAAAACAAGTGGTGAATTAACAAAAAGTAATGATGAAATAACAAAAATGTTATACAAATTTCTATAAAAAATATTTTATGGCGAAAAATGTTAGGGAACACATATTAATGTCGTAAAAAAGTAATAACGATCGTTATGCTGATAACGAAATAAAATAGTATATAGGTGCTACAATGCCAAAACCAGGAATGTGCAAATTTTTAGTTTCTGATACAGTAATACATTTCTTAAACCCGAAAGTATCGTAAAAAAAGACACAAATGCACGTATTTTTATAACTGGAAATTCTCTATTGCACCTTCACTAAGTAACAATTTCGCAGTTGTTTCAATGCTTAAAAATTCGTGGACGATTCCATCGCCCCATTTTCTGACTATGGAAGTCAAAAGTTTTACTACATACCGCGGTTAATAAAACTGGGTTATTAAGCTCGCCAGTCATTCCAGTCAAAATTTATACCGTAGGTACAGATTAAATAGAAATCTATTAGTCAGTTGGAGACTCACCGAAAATTACAATTTGCACTCGTCACTAACAATAATTGGTTTTAATATAATGATTGAAATTAATATAATCATTTGTGTCTGAAAAAGTTACCCCACTTGGGAATCGAACCCAACTCCCGATTTGTGTAGTGGTCAAGTGTTTAGATCATTACACTAACGGGGCATGGATTTCAAATAAATGATTTTATGTGTCAAATTCTCGTATAATTAATCTATGATATGTACTTATAAACAAGTATTTACAGCTACCAACATTACGGTCAACACATGGTTTTCTTGTCATCAGCTAAGTGGCACTTCTAGTCTTGTTTTGATCTTATTAGAACATTATTTTCTGTTTTCACGCCTTTAGCCGGCTAGTATGATATTTATTAAGCGAGTCGGCTAAATGCGTGAAACCAGAAATTAATATACTAATAAGATCAAAATAAAACTGGTAGTGACACCTACCTGAAAACCATGTATTGAAGATAATGTTGGTAATTGCAAATACTTGTTTATAAATACATATCGTAAATTAATCATAAGAGAATTTAACACATATAAAATCATTTATTTTCTGAAATCCATGTCCTGCTAATTTAGTGGTCTAAACACCTGTCCGGAAATCAGAAGAGTCGGGTTCGATTCCCGAGTGGGGTAACGTTTTCACAAATGCATATATTAATTTCAATCATTATATTAATACCAATTAATACACCGAGTGACCGTGACCGTAGACCCATGACATACCCATGCTACTAATAATAATATTAAACGAACTGTAACAGAATCAATAATCTTTTTGATTCTGCAATCAAGAAGATTCAATTAGGATCAATAAGTATTTTTGTCGTATCGACCAAACATCTTACATATATTCTTCTACGGCATCAAGAAAATGATGTAAACACATTTCTGCTTGCTTCTATGACTTTTCTCGTATGTAGTATTATCCTATGTATTAAGCCATTAGAAGTGTTTGCATAATCTGTGACCATAAAATATAATAAGATTATATACTGAGAAATATTAATGTTGGGCTATTCGATAGCAAACATGCTTAGACTCCAATTTCCCTAATATTGAAATGTTTCGATGGAATCGC
This sequence comes from Adranes taylori, assembly GCA_009867245.2. Lineage (NCBI taxonomy): Eukaryota > Metazoa > Arthropoda > Insecta > Coleoptera > Staphylinidae > Adranes > Adranes taylori. The sequence continues at coordinate 5,014 of WYDF02061859.1, forward strand.
TACTCATGTTAATCGCTCACTTCTCCAAGATTACCTAGGATGAAATCCCAGGTGGAAATGCAGAAAATGAATTGTAGGAGATATATTGCACCCCACGAGACGGTATGATTTTAAAAGATCATCTACCGTGTCTTTGTAGTTTTCTGTCTTATTATTTCCTAAGAAATGTTTGCTGATACCATTGAAAAAGTTCATGAAGCTTTCTAGCTTGATTTCATTGACAGTCAAGGTTATCGTCTCTCATAGGAGATGTTATCGTCACTGATCTTTGCATCACTAATTTTGGGGGTTATATATGTTCACTAAGTCTTATATTTCCAAATCACAGATACGGAGCTATTTAATATATTACACTTCCGTATCAACTTCACATTATTTCAAAACTAAATAGTCGATTTTTAACAGCCTGTCTTACTTAACAATTAAGCTTTTGATACAGAAATTAAAATAAAGTTGTTTTTAAACATAAATAAAAGTATACTTAAAGCTCCATTAAGCAAAGCTTGAATGAATATCTCATCTGCAGTGCTTCCAGGGATATCGCGAAAACGTTTCAACTTTAGACTTCTTAACACCGCATTCCATTACAAATATCTAAATCGGATAAATGCAATTGTGTGCTCGATGTAAGAAACTATACCATGCGCATTTTCAGTCTGTGTCTTGAGTTCTGAGTTCTTGCCTATCAATCAACATATCGGAATAGAAAATTTTCATGAATCCTGTAGCTTTCATATACCTATACGTACTAGGCATATGTATTGTATATCAATGATAAAATTGTAATAGTTGAACGAGCGGAAAAAACTGCGATCGAAAGGAGAAACAAACAATAACAACAGAAAACAACATACATGATAAAGCCTCAGAACTTTTAAATAACTAAACGTAAAAGCAATTTATATCTCAAGCCATTGTTGTGCCTTCAGACCAATATAGCAGAAAAGAGTCAGAAAATTCAAAAATCTCAGCTCTAAGTAAAGTACAAAAATCGTAATAAAAACCAACTTCTTCCTTCATAGTTCTTCTAAAGGTTCAAATTCTTTTAAACAACAAGAGTTGAAGTCATTATGAATTGTTTGAAAACAAAAACATAATCTCTTCATGTATTGTGCGTTTATCCTAACTTTGACACCTGGAAGACGCTGATTCAGATTTTCTTTCTGAATTTAGCTAACTCAGAACAAATTTCAGAGTTCTATTATTCGAAATATATAAAGAAAAAATTTAAATCAACTTCGGATCTGTATGAAAAAAAGTGAAAAATTTGGCTTTTTTCAGGACTCCTTTGTCACAAAAACAAATTTCTTAGAGTAAACGAAAGATTATAAAATAAGTTGTTCAGATTTATCGCTCAATGGGTTAGAAATATGTTTTTAATTTTTTTATAAATGCTGAATTAATTTTTTCATAAAACCTGACAAACCATTTTCAGTAAAATTAGAAAATCTAATCTTTTAATAAAATCTAATCAAAATCACTGTAAAAAGGATTTTTTATATTTTATAATACGCAATAAAATTGGACACGTTCCATTTATAATTTTGAATATATTTGTTAAATCTAATCCATTTGATGCTCAATTGCTTTTTGGCTATGTCAGATAATAGAAACATAAGTCTAGGACAACTTTTCTTCCATAACATTTTGTCATATCTGTAACAATAGCAGAGATATCTGCTATGATAGTTAAAATCAGACTGTATATACATATAGAAATCTAGAAAATATATTGACTGATAAATTTTGATCATTTACTTTAGAAGCTTTAAGAAATTTGTCTATAGGATAGACGTGTTGAAAAACGCAGAACATTTCATAATTTTGTTTCAGAATCATCTTTTTGCAAACTTTTCAGATATTATTGATACGCCACAACTCCAAACGTAGGATAAACAAAAAATAAATGAACGGGACAGAACTGTTTGTCACATATATAAGTCAAACTAGTCGTAGCTTTAAGATCAGATTCAATAATCATCTCACTTCCTTTGGATTTATAACAAACTCAAAATACTAGTTTGAACACAACATCACTCACCACACCCCACCTCACATTATTGCTTAGAATTAGATCATAGTTGCTATATATCTTGTATTTAGACTTAGTTTAAAACTAATGACTGTCGGTTAAACACGTTACAATAAAATTGTTTCAAAATTTTGCATTGGTAAAATTGTGTGTTATATGTAACTAACTACATATATAAATTCAGTTTATAAGTTTAGAATTTAATATTACAATTAACAGAATGTACTTTTTTTAAACAAATCATAATTACACCATAACGTGTTTTTCTAAAACAATTTAAACTTTGTATACTTATAAAATCATTACGTAGGAAATAGCTGTTTTTTGCGATGTTATTAGTTTACCGAGAGCTGAGATATTCCAAGTTTCCTTTAATACGACTTTACTTTTTCCTGTTATGGTAGTTATTTTATTCTAATTATCTCATATTGAAAATTAAATAAATTGGAGTCTAGTTCTAGACAATAAAAATGAATGCATGAAAAACTCAAATGCAACAAAACACAAAGTTAAAATCTTGAAACAACTGCTCTGATATACTACTTACATGATCTCCATCAATCCTTCGATTAGGTTCCATCTATGAAAATTTTATAATAGTTTTAGTATTCTAATGAGTTTAATGTGAACCGTTAATATGTCTTGAGGTAATAATTACCTGATCCTCGATTGTACGATGATCCGTTTCTTGTAACCATGCACCAAGAATGACCGAATCATCTGCATTGCACATAGCTCTCAATAAGGAAGTTGTTGTATTCGCAGGATTTTCAGTAAGAGTGAATTCAGCTACCAACATTCGAAGCAAATATGTGTAGGAACCTGTAAAATCACAAATTAGGCTTTTAAAATAATTTTGCCAACAATTCATTTAAAACATATTACTTTGTACTAAACATGTTTCAGACAAAGGATAGTGAACCGTTTATTGTGCCAAACAGGTGCTTTATCGTTATTATTATTATCAAACATACCACACGGTGTAAATTATAATAAATTTAATTAATAATGTGAAGATATTGTAGAGGTACCGGTTTTCTTAATTGTAATTAAAAAAAAAGGTGACTCAGCTAAATGCAAGAATTATTTCCGTCAAATACATCGAGCTAAAGCAAGACATCAATTTTTGTGTAGTATTTGTCGAGATTGGGTATTTCTTTTTAGTGAATTTTTGGATTTCAAATACAAATCAGTTTGAAGTTTAATTATTTCCAATTCTACTTTATCCTGATTTGCTTCAAATATTGTAGATTTGATTTGCAACTTCTATGTTGATATCTTGTTGAAACACATTTGAAAACATAGTGCAATATTTTCAATGCAACATGAGAAATCGATTTCTACTAAGCCAACGTACATTAGTGTGCATCAAAAGTTCTTTATTGATATCCTCATTTTATAATCTAACCAAACGCCTCTAAAGGGCACTGTCACGTATAAAAATGACTATTTTAAAGATAGTTTCCAAAACATTGTGTGTATTAAGTCTCTTTGAGCATAAAACTTGATGGATAATACAGTGTATGCTAAAAATTGTGGATAATTATCATATTGGTGGTATAAAGCAGTAAAACCATTATTGCAACTGGTTATATATGGAGCGCCATCCGTTGTAATGGAAAATAATTTAAAAATAGGAAATGTTGTTTCTTTCACAAAGTTATTAAAAACTCTAAATATGTCGCTCCCTCTCGTCCTTCCGTAGATAGGTATTAATTTAAATATTTCCTCTTTTATTGTACAATCTTCAAATACCATCCGGATAAATATCATTAATTGTGCAGTAGTGCAGACATCAAACTAATGCCATGTCTAATATGCCCATTCCCAGACTATTAACTATAGGAAATAGGTATCAGCATCAGCTAAGCTATTGTGGTATGACTCTTGCACGATTTATAGCTAGTTTGGTGCATATTGCTACTTAATCCTCACTTATTATTATAAATTTGAATGTCTACATACTTTTAATCCTAAGATGGTAATTGATTGTGAGTTATTACTACATTCAGTTACTTTATTACTTCTCAGCTTATTGTCATTTGTTAATTGATATTAGTTTTACATTTGAATTTATATTTTCTTTTGTACCCGTTTATTTTCTAAATAAATACACTCAGACATAGTTTATCAAAAACAAGATAAGCAGTTAGAATACCCAAGACAACTGGTAAAAGAGCCGCGCTAAGCACTTACTATGCAATGTATAACTCCATACTTTCTTACGGAATAGAAATATGGGGTCACACAGCACATTTAAAAGAAGTTCTATCAGTGCAATAAATCGTAATACTCACCGCAATACAATAAAAAGCGGTGAAAGCTATTTACTGTGCTAGATAAAGTGTAATGTAAGTCATTATTACAAAAATACAAAATTCTCACGGCAGCAGCGTTGTACACATTTAAAGTGATTTGTGAAGTACACAAAAATAAAGCAGAATACGCAAAAAGAAAAAATATTCACCAGAATAAAACCCGTACTAAATACAATATACAAATTCCCAACGTTCGAATATAATGTGTCCTCATCAGCAAGGAGTTTAGACAGAAATTAAGGACACATAAGGTGAATGGTGCATATTACAATGTAGAAGAAATTGAATTGCGTAACGTACAGCTTGTATAGGATATTTGTTACGTTGAAGAGGATATTTGATACCTCTAAGAGACACTTCGTGTACATTATATTATTACTTAGCTTGCACTTTGACCTAAATTGTACAGTGGAAAATAAATATGTCTATGGCTATGTAAATATACCTTCAAACGATTGTGGTGGTAAAAGTGTAAGCGTTTCATACAATCTTAGGCGAACCATAGCGGCTGGTGCTTTCAATTGTTGTCCATAGTTCTTTAAAATGTTTGATATGCTAAAATTTTTTATAACAAGTTAAATTCAATAATTTCAGTAAAATTAAACTCATACTTTGTCAACATAGCTAATGCAGATTCAATAGGAGTTAACAATCTTCTAATTATATCGTCTGTAACTAGTTCCGGTGTATTTTGCAAGAAACTATGCATTGCAGATAGGGCTCCAGCTCTGCCTTCCAAAGTAACTTGCCACGTGAATGCATCGCCTCTTGCCTTCTCCGATTCCAGTTCTTTTGTCGATCTAGGAAATGAATTCCTCCATAACAACAGCATTCTTGGTAGGAGCCCACGAACAACGGGCACACCTAATGTCATTATTGCACCAATCAGTAACCATCCGGCTTCGGTTCTATTTAACGATAATCGGCTATTTTGGCTCGCACTTCTTAAGAGCTCCTCGGCTGTATTAAATATTACTTTACCTTTTGTATGAGGTACTCCGAGAGGGGATAAATATACACCACCAAGGACAGCTGCTAATGCAGCACTGTAACCTAAAAAATTGTCTATTAATATACAAATATAAAAGCACATTTAATTCTATATCTCAATACTACAATAACAATGCAATAATTATTTTTTCCCTTTCGAATGACGCTTCAACATACACGCAAAATTCTCCGATATTTGTTTTCTTACATCCCTGTCATTTTTACAGAACTTTACATACCATGGTTCAAGCTTGATTTTGAAAGCTTCATTTTGTCCATTTTTGGTGACAATGGAGCACTGAGATACCTTTTTCTTGCAATGCCAGGTTTATAGAGTTTACAGATTCAAAAATGTAATGTTTGGTAGATATTTTTGTAAAAATGTTTAATAGATATTTTTGAATCTGTAAATTCTATAAACATGGCATTGCAAGGAAAAGGTATCACAATGCTCCATTATCACGAAAAATTGACAACTTTCAAAAATGAAGCTCGAACTATGGTATATAAAGTTGAGAGGAAGAAGTTAGTCCCATTTCCACAGCTGAATGCATACATAGATGAAAATGAGCTTAATGTCGATGACGATATTCTTCAGGCGATGAAACATCATGTATGAATACTTAAAGAAGAAATTTCTCACTCTTTTCCCGACACCAAGAATTCGAAAAATACCATCGATTTATTGGTAACCCGTTTGTACTCCCCATTAGTGATCTGTATTCGGAGACAATATAATTCAAAACAGTTTATCGATTTGATAAATAATAGGGGTTCAAAAGATGTTTTCCGTGAAATGTGTTGTAGTGATTTTTGGATTGAAATGGCACACCGAGATCTTATTCCGATGTTGCGAAAATGGCTTTAAGAGTGTTGATTCCATTTCCAACCACCTCCAACCACCGTGTGAGACGGCTTTTTCTACACTACTTACTTTCAAAACAAAATATCGAAGCAGATTAGACGCCACACATGACATAAGAGTTGCATTGGCCAAAACAATGCCAAATATAGAAGAACCGTATCATAATTTTTAGTGATAACGGTTTCGCGAGCTCTCGATTTTTTTTATAGGCACCGCCACGTAAGAAATTCTAAAAAAGGTCGAGAACCACTTTTCTACACAGTATTGACTTGACAAACCTGAAATAGCTTCTGGAGAAGTTCTTTTATCTTCAATTCCACAGACACATCGATCAATTAAAGGTGTAAATTGACTAGGTACAGCTACACATATACAGCAGGGAGTTTGGTTTAGTGGGGTGAGCTGATCTACTGGTGGTCTTGTATTTTTAAGTCCTTGGTTGGCTGCGCAAGTCGGTGTTAGTTGACCTGAAATAGAGGTTGTTGTTGTGGAAGAGTGATTGTTTTTGTCTTTTTT
>WYDF02061870.1:0-11733 GCA_009867245.2 Adranes taylori
TGTCCCATACCTCTGGCAATCCTTCATATTACGGTCACTATTATAATTACAAAAATCTTTTTCAAATAAAATATTTTATATTTAATTTGGACTTTAACATGAAAATATTTTTGTATGTACATGTCGTCCCAAAAGTATTGGAACAGAACATAACTTTCTTATTTTAAATAGAACAGGCTATATATTATTACATATAATAAAACTAAGTAAAATTTTAATAGGAGTCTATATACATAATACTATACTTTAAACATAGGTTATCGACTCCCAAATCTCTGAGTACAGCAATCAAATCTCTGACTACAGCAATCACCGACTCCCCCTTTTCTAGCAGAGTTAAGGCACGGGCTTTTTTTTCAATTCGCATCTTCTTTCGACCTATCCTGTGCTTTTTAAATAAAAGATTAAGATCTTAAACTTTGAAATCCAGTTACAGGCTGAAGAGGATGATAAATCCTAAAGCCTCCTTTAAACAAACTCACCAATCTCCCAACAATATACAATCCCAACAGGGAGTGGAGTTTAGTGGGTAAAAATACCACAGTTGTTGGATGCACCGGGCATCGTTCCTCTTTTGAAGATTCTCCACTTCCTACGTAAAACAAAAAAAACTTTGAAAAACACAAGTAAACGAGAGTCGTATGAGAAATTTACAATATAATACGTACTGAACGTTGTCTAACTGCAAAACAGTTAGTTATGGCGGACTACTAGCGCGCGTTATCAATATGCACCTCCCACATTTTAAGGGAAAGTCGGGCAAGTAAATTCGTTACTACTTTTTTTATGTAAAGTTTTGTTTTGCCGAATAAGTGCAAAGATTTTTCTTGCCGACACTGTATACCAATACATTTCCCCTATTTACTTTCTCCTCTTGTTACATATAAATATATGAAATGAAATAAAATTTTACTCCGAACAATATATATTTGCAATGACGGTCCTGTATGTAGTAATCTAACTAAACTATATTTATCAATATAGCAGTGCAATGAAATGCATAAAGCTTATCACTATGGATATATGTATTAACATTTAATTGTTAATATGCATGTTTTTTTTATTATAACAATACAATATAGTTATTATATTCGTGTGCAATAATTCTCAATAACTCAAGATAAGATTACGTTTGTATGAGGTATATAGCTAAATAATATATATTATATTCATATATAAAAAAATGTATCACGTGACACATTTCTAGACTTTTATCGCACTTTTAATAATCAATTCGTTTAATTATAACCTTATCTCGGACTATATAGTTCTATGTTATCAGCTTTTATGCTAATTAAAGTTCACCTTCTGTTCAACATTTTATTCTTGATTAAGCTGCATTTAGTTTATCGTATAATGAAGTGTTCTCATGCTTTTAAAAAAACAGTTCAGATTTCATACGTTAAGGCTCGCACACACGAACGATCCATTAGTACCCGTGTCGACCCAAAAACTCACCGTGCAATGTGGAACTCGGATGGACTCGTGGACTTGAGCCGACAGGTTAGATATTTAGCATGCCAAAAGTTCATGAGCCATTTGACCGATCGTGTGTGTGTATGTGCTGTTGAATCAAAAATTTTGGATTAGTATTGATAACGAAGCCACAGGGACAACTCTCTCTCTCTCCTCTCTCCCTCTCCCATCCCTCCTCTCTCCCTCACCCCTCTCTCATCTCCCTCCCCTCTCTCTCCTCTCTCCATCCTCCCCTCTATATCTCTGTTGTATATATATATGTGTGTGTACGTTACAATTTAAATTTACGTTAATTTATATTTATTAATTAATATTAATTAATTAAATATTAATAATATATAAAATGATTTCTGCTAGAGATTTTGTATTAAAAATAATAGATAAGTGCCAACAAACCGGTTTGTTGGTACATGTTTGTTTGTTAAATTGGTCACATTAACTTACCACCTCCAGAGGATAAATCGCTCGAGGTTATAACTTGTTGCTCCAGTTTCGTCTACAAGTCACAAAATTTAGTTCCCGGGCTCTAACCAACTTAAAAGTTTAGATATTCGTTATCAAACGCAATTTATCAATAAGCAATCAGTGAAATGCAATTATTAATCGTTTAAATTATTAATGTAATTGTTAGTTCAAATTGGTATACTAAACTCACGTTACAAAAATTCAAGCAGTGTTTAATTTTGCACAGACTAACAATAGTATTTACAACTGACATTAAATAACTACATTCACTTATTCGAGAAATATCCAAACGAAACAACTGATGGCGTTGGAAGTTTCAGCGAGTGAATTGGAAAATGTTGATGGTGTCTACGCAGTTACGAAACGTTGTAGTACATAAGTGTTTACGTAAGTGTTAACTTAAATATGTTGCTTATGTAACAAAAATACTTTAGATATTCGATATACGACTATTAGATATTCGACTGTTATAATATTCGGATAGCCACGGATCTGATTGGATATTAGTTCCACGAATTTTAGCAGAAGTCGTTTTCAATGCAATGCTTCTAAGAGTTTGGCCACATAAAGCTGCTACCACTACCGTTTATACGCACCACCACATTAATGTTTGTTGACAAGATAAAGCTATTTTAAGGTTTAGAGATCTCAACGGAACAAAGAATTTGCTTATTGGCGAGAATTACAAACTTTCCTAAAGTTTTGTCACAAAAGTTTCCTTCAACCCACGCCTTTTCAGCGGCTGGCGATACTGAATACAGTCGGCTCCGGCAACACGCCAAGAGCAGCTTCTTCTTAGCTAATTCCATATAAAAGGAGCCGCTTAATCTAGCGTTCCTCAGACGCATTTTGGGTCTTGGACCAGTTGTTTCTGAGCAAGCGATTTCGCATTTTAAATGGCAAATTCACCATAAAATGACCAACCTTATTCCTAAAGAGCGAGCAAATTCGCAATTGGGAATCTTATTATGTTCTAAGTAAGTGCCGCCAACAAATCGCTTATTTTATCTAAACTAACTAGTCAGTAGCAAAATTCTAACATCATCAGGTCAAGTATACATAGATACTCCATTCATAATTTTCGGCTGAATCTTTCGATCTCTTGACATTATCATCCAATCTTTAATTCTTCTTTCTCGCTCATGAGGAGGTCAACGTCAAAGGAAGTGGAACCCCAAACGTCAAACTAACACCAACAAAGATGCCAGAGATCCCACTCCAAAGAGACCAATCAAGCTACATTGTCCACCACACCGCATATGCTGTTAGATGTACCCGTTCTATCCACTCCATCGAAGCACCAAAAAGAGCCTACAACACCCCTGTTTCACTGCTACCACCTACAGCACCAGACGATGTACCATTACCCCAAACACCCGACAGGGGATTGCTCTACAAAGTATCGCGTGAAGAACACCACCGACGGCGGTTCCGCTATTACTTCGGCGACAGAGAATAAATCCTATATCACCGCAAAAATACATCGCATCATCAACAATATCTCTCCACCACTTTCCTATCTTCATCATGTCAACTGGCTGAATCAACCTACAATATCTTCGTTAAACATTCAACATTCACATTACATTCTACCGACGTCCTGGAAAAGCCGACGAAAAGCGAATCAGAAGAACAAATTAATATCATAAATAAAATCACCTTTAGTTCGCTATTTTTATTTGCTATTTTGCTAATGGAATATGATATTGGAAATGATCCTAATAATTAGAAATTACACATTGACAGTAAATATATATGAAACTATACATATCATAGAGGAGTACTTTATTATAATAATTAAGAACATGCCAATTTCTAGCCCAACACTGTACGATCTCATACATAGAGCATTGTTTCATGTTACAAAAGATCAGAATAAGAAAAGTAGTATAGTGGTCAAAATGTCAAAAATATAAACTCGATCCTGCTTTACAATTCTGTAACAGATTCAAAACACCTAAGCAAAATCTAACTCATGTCTCATGTGCAAAAGTTATACCAAACAACATGTGGTTTCAATGAAAAGCAAATTAAAAAGTTTAGATATGTATATATCCAAGGTTCAATACGGATATTATAACGTAGCACGTTACTCTGAAAAAATTAATTACTTTAAATTAATAAATTGTAACACCGCGGCACTGGTAAAAAACCAGTTTATAATCATGAAATGTAAATATAATTCAATTGTATGCAGACGCTTACGGCGCCGCAGTATGTAGAGGCACAGTAATGATCGAAGAGAAATAGATTTAGTTATTGTTCGCTGTTGACTTACTGTTATTATACGGCTTGGCTCGTCGTTTGTGTGGACACTTCTGCTGCTTCACTGATTTGTATGACGGACCGTAGAACGTAACAATTGATCATGTCAGTGGCTCCACAGAGATCGTGTAAGAGAGAAGGATTCTGTGTAGGCTCATGCCTATATATATATATATATAGGTATGAGCCTATATATAGCCTATATATATATATATATATATATACCGCTGTGTTGCATAGGAAATTTTAGTTCTTTTCTTGAAGACCGACACAACTACCGCCGCTGGATAGAGTAAGCATACGAAGAGCGTCTACATATACATTATATTTTATACTGTTTTATGCATGTGTTCAAAATAGCTTTATTTTCTCCTTCTACCTTACCTACTTCCTATACTGCTAGAGTATATGACTCCAACCTTAACTTAACTAGGTTGGTTTGAGTCACTCGACCATCAATAACACTAATCTGTTCGACGCCGTGTTACGTAGGTCTTAGCAACATCCTTTCTATACCCCTCGCTAGAGTGTATGATACTAGCCTACGGGTTGGTCTCAGTCACTCGACCACAGTCACAGTGACCTGTTCGACGTGGTGTTATGCGGGTCGTAGCAATCTACTTTCCATACGATAACCCCCTCTTACATGCCGCTTATTAATTAATTGCTAGATTATTTTAACGTATTTGATTTAATGTTTGCTCAATGAGTATTAATGCCTACTGTTTGCGCTACTGCGCTAGTGTTTATTTTTATCCTTTAATTAATTGACATTTAATTGTACATTTCCATTTCCTTCTTTGCTTGTATGGGCTATAGAGGACAATAGACGGTTTTGTTAGTAGTAAGAGTCATTAGTAGTAAGTTCATTTCAGTTGTCCGCAAGATCTCGAACACCCAGGCAACTCTATAAGACTAGAAGCAACATGTGCCCTCAGTAAGCCACTAAGGACCGGATGGATACCAACATCAGTTCTAGAGTGCGGTCTCACGTTAAACAGACCTGGCGCCCGAGGCACGTTTCCGGAGGATAGAAAGCTTCTGTAGTATTAAGATATTTATTTGCGCCATCGGTGACAATCGCAAAGGCTCTCCATTAGCAGCGTCGCAAGTGGGAGTCTGTCACAATATTATGCTCGTCGGTCAGCATCTCAATGAGCTCAGCGATGCAAGTAAACAAACAGGGCTTGTGCAAAACACCTCTCCAGAAGATGGAAAATTAAAGTATGTCAATTCATACGTACACTTTGGTAGAAAAATAATTATGGGTGGAGAATATAACAATGAAATAAATAGAAAAGCTCAACTTGCTTGGATATCTTTTAAAAGACAAAGCAAGATATTAAAATCTTATATATACCTCCATATAAAATCACAAGTAAACAGTTTTCCCGGTTTACCATGGACATTAAAATGCCAAGAAATATGAAAAGCTCAAACAACACAAAAGAACATAGATAGCTTTATGATAGGAATTGTAGTTAGAGATTAGTGTAGTTGCGAATGGATGCAAGCTAGATGGGAGAAAACAAAGCAACATTTAGAAAAAAAAAGATACCTTCATATAGCAATGGAGTTATCTTATCATAACAACTAGTGAATCTTATAAATTGCCTACCCATGAATCCCCTGCTCCCCGTATTTGCCTATGGCGCGGACAGCTTTGCCATAGGTTTTGCCGCGGCCTGTGGGTGCTCTTGATTCACTTTACGGGTAATTTCTAAAAGGAACTTTGAATTCCAGTAGTCATGAATCAATCAGTCGACGTATTTGTTTACGTCACAGTGTCCGCTTTGCAGCGCCCTTCATCCACTTTTCAGAAAATTTCTAACAATACAGCCTGGCATGCATGCCAGACTTCCAACAACATGTGAATTCGACTACTCATGAATACTCCGCTGCCCATATTTGCCTACGGCGGAAAAAGTGTGGTGTGCTTGGCTTTAAGTAGCTTTGACTTCAACTAGGTACCAGATCTTTGATTACAATCAATACTCTTTCTACTATTATCGAATAGTGAATAGTATTTACTTATCAGACAACTATGTGACGGCGCGTATAAACTTGCACGCCAAACTGCCAGACTCTCACACCAGACTGCACTGAATAAACAAACTCAACCTAACCCAAAGTAACGTAAATGACCTAAACTAACTTAGACCCATATAAGTATCCAAGACCTTAACGTGCTGTACCTCTAAATTCGCCTACCCATAAATCCCCTGCTGTACGGCGCGGACACATTTGCTGTCCGATTACCCGCGTAGCCTGCGTTCGCTCCTGACTCACTTATTTGTTCCAAAATCAAAATGCATGAAAAGATAGTGCTCATCAAGTTTGAAAACCAGGCCGAAAGGTGAATTTTGCTATCTGAGTGCTTCAGTGCTTCAGAGTTATCAGTGAAAATGTAAAAATATTTTAGCCCATTCCAACAAATAAATGCATTTTCCGTCACCTGTAATGAGATTGGAGAAAAAATCGAAAATACACTTTTTAATTAATATTGAAAATTAGTCTATGTACAAATTTTTTAATGAATAAAGAGAGTGTTCTTTCAGCCGATGTCAGTAATGATCGCATCAAGCTTTCCACGTACTCTTAAATGGGGGTCCTTTTGACCATAAATTTTATGGTGTTCAAACTTTGAGACCTTTTCTCCTCATTTTCTTAAAACTTAATAATCGCAATTGACTTTTGATTATTAACTACCATTTGATCTCAACCTTGAAGGGCTCATTCAATTGAAAGTTGGAGATTTTAGTCTTCCCAATTTGGCATACATTTCCATGGTCCAGGTTTCAATTTTTTTAATGTATAGATTTTTTTTAATGTGTCAAAATTTCGAGTATTTATGCAATTTTCTTGTATTAATCATGTGGTGAAAACCGCAGTTTTCTTGGATTTATAGAAATTTTTTTTTCGATTTGTTCAAAAATTCATAACGTTTTTGCATTCGTTTTTCGAAAACATGATCAAAATAAATCTTGTAGATAATTTTATTATCTTTCAAATTCCGGAAACGGTATATTTTTAACCTTACTGAGCGAGTTGTCATTTGCTCGAGAAAAGCGTAAATAGGACCCTTCCGAAATTTTCATGTTGTCGCACGCTTTTAAGTGTTTAGTCTAAATTAAAAAAAATGTAAATGTTCGTTTGTTCAAAATCATAAATCTTCGAAAGTTCTTCACCGATTGCTTTAAAACTTGGCCACATTGCATTCGAATACGAGCGTGTTTTATATACCTATTATAACGAGTAGTTTTAGAGTAGGAATCTATCGCATTAAATAAGTATGAAAAAATATTAGTTTAGCCAAATAGGAAAATTGTATAGAAGAATTTACCCTTTGATTATGAGATACTTAGAAGCAATAGAGGAAAACAATATTCACTGGAGAATAACGTTTTAAGGAATATTATCCATTATTTTAGAAGGCTCCGTCATAACTTTCAGTTTTCTATAAAATTGCAACTCAGTGGCTTTTAATGGTAATGCTTAAAAGAATTGGGAATTATTAAAAAGTACGGTACACTGTTGTTGAACCCTACAAATAAAGTATCCAAGACATTTAGAAACGAATGTTTATTGTTATTTTTCAACCTATGAAATAGGTTAAGATCAGTCATTCATTAGCCTATCAATAGTCACAAAACAACATAGAGTGAGAACGTACACTAACAATAAAATACCATTATTGCGCTACTAGTAAGTAACAACAATGATGGGGTGGGATTGAACATCTGAATAGTCCCATTCATTTCAAGATTGAAAATCATTGAATGCAGCTGGTCTTTATGACGTCATAAGCTTTATAAATTTAATTTTTCAATAAAAGCAAAAAACTACAAAAATTAAGAATGGAAAGTGAACATACTACTCACTATAAATGGAAATTATTTAAGGGAAGGATAAATAGTCCCTTAATTAAGCCTAGAAAAGTTTAATAATTTGGAATTAGGACTGATAACGTTGCACATGTTCCTGGGAAGATGATTGGTCGAGATTTTTCACATAGCACAGTATATAAAGGATTTACTAACGACCACATCTTACAGTTCTCAAATGAGTGGAGGATGGCCTGAAGCGGGTGAGTTTCTTAACCTCAACTGAGAATTTTGAAGAAAACTTGAAAATAAGAAAAATGTGGATGTATTAATTAGTACCGCCACATTAGTAAAATTTCTCATAAAAACTTTTCAGCCTCCTTACCATCATCTGAAAAACATCTAACTACCTTCTGAGGATTTTATTGATATCATGAGATGCATCAATCTTGAGGTGATTTAAGAGGAGTAGGCGATTCATTAGCATCGGTCCGGTGTGAATCTCGCCAGTTGTGAACAAAAGAAAGAACTGAACATCCTGTGAATTTATTAGGGAGACCATCACGTTTGGACTACCTTGAATGAAGTCAGAATAAGAACATCGACACGGCTTTGGGCGTCTCCTGCAGTGCGTATAAAGTCAGCTGTAAGATTTTTTACTTCGGAATATGGCCTGGTTTGGACCAGATGGGTTCAATTTTTGAATCTTTTTAGAAGTTTTTGATAAATAACTAGAGTCCCTCATGCTCAGGTTAGTTACCTTCAGTATCTAATTCTCTTTAGGAAAATTTATTCAAGGGTTTAGATTCTCAGCAACGGGTACTGCTTCACAGACCGATTTCATTTAAAATCTTTGTCAAATATATTATTACATTGTGAACCGTATGATCATATTGATAAATAGGTAACATCTAGTTGCTGAAAAGTTTTTAGATATATGTTAAAGATATAGCGAATTCTTCAGGATATCGATCCTTTCTTATTTTTGATTTCTAAATTAATGTGGGGGGTATTTGAGCTCAGGGATTTAGTGATAAAGGGATTTAGATGCTATTGATTATATTTGGATTTTATAGCGATTTAAAAATAAGAATGTTTTCATATATATGAATGGGAACAAGTAATTTTGCGAAAATTTTGAGATTTGGAAATTTTGAAATTCCGGACATGTTGAGATTTTTTAGAAGTATTTTGTAATATTAGGTATTTACAAAAAATATATAACATTTGAGCGCTTTGTGTAAACACACGGGATGATGGACAGATTGTTTTGTTTTGTATTTGTTAATTTGGAATTTAACATCGTGTTATCCAATTAAATACGGTCAAAAGAACTTGTAATGTACAGGTAGAAATTTTTGTCAACAAAAACAACTCTACTTAATTTTGTTATTTATTTTGTTATTGGTGATTATACCCGATTTATGAAAATACTGAATTAGTCTTAATACTAATTAGGACAATATAGTTTATGAAAGACAATTTAACGATAGTGGTGTTGATAACAATTGTGAATATAGTGCACTAAAGAACATTACTATTTTGGAATTATGAAACATAACGAAATTTTGATTCTTATATTTTAGAAAATTATATTTTTGTAATGAATGTACAGCTCTACTTAATTTGATACTGATGCAAAAATAATTTAAAAATAAATAGAGAAATAATAATTAAGAAAACAATTTTTCAAAAGGATCAAACAAATTTATATTGTCCTACAACAATTTTTTTTATAAACCAGTAGACAACATCACCGCTAATAAATTATAGTAAATTAAATTCATATATTTGCTTAATCGCTTCATTTGCTTTCCTGCTCATATATTCTTGTTAAAGATTAAGATTATAAATAAATTGGGTATATAATGTTAAGGATGAGTTTATTTTGAATTTTCCTCTACCAAATATTTTATCCTTCACCTATAGAAGGTGTTAGGTTACATCGCGCGCAGAAGTGTCGCCCATATCTAAGCAGGAAGTTGTCGAAGCGTCAAGATGATCCACGACCGCCGAGGCATTTTCAGCGATTATCATAGTTGATCGAAACGAAGAGGAAAAAACACCTTTCCAGAGTTAAACCTTTAGTAGAGCGACCGTAGACTGGAGGGACAAGTAGCAGGAACGTTATATTATTAACACATATTGAGACCATATGCAGACCACATATTCTTCAAAACACGGGAATGGTTTTTAAACACAAGAATGCGGATATACGGGAATAGGGGAACACGGAACCACATATTTAGACATATATTCGTAATAACACGGGGATTTTTGATCACGGGAAAACGTTTACACGGCAACACGGGAATGCGGGAATTTTTCGAGAAACAAAGTTCGCGGGATCAGCTAGTAAGTATATAATAGAATTAGACGATACACATGATCAAATTATTGGAATTCAATATCAAAACGCCTATGGACCGATAAGGTCCTGGCTTTGTACAATTTTTAAGGCCCATATGCAGGCGCAACCAGAGAAGTCACGTTTCTTCGAAATCAAAATAAACTTGCGTCCGCATGAAATGAAACAAAATGATAAATAATAGAATTTCTTCCAATAAGCATTTTGATGATATCTAAATATTTTATATATGTCGAGATCTAAATATAAATGCTAGGTGTTTCTTTTTTTTATGAAATGCAAGCAGTCGATCAAAAAGGAAAGAAAAATTCTAAAAATATATCTTTTGTGTTGATAAAAAGCAATCATTATTAAAATTGATGCCAACGACCGAATAATCAACACAATATGTCTGCTTATTAATATTACCAATCTGACGAAATATAATATTGCGTATCGAAAATAAAAATGACATTACGTTCATACTTGGATAAATTTCATAATAGCTTTATTAACGTTACACGAAATAAAAAGTTGGAAAAAGATTTTTTATTATTATTATTACTACTATTATTTGCAACGACTTTATTTCTATTAAGTATTTTTATTTATTTTTAAATTTAAGTCATCTGGTTACATAATATAATATAAACGGTTAAAAATAATTATAATAAAAAATATGTTTTGTGTTTCTTGAATGTGAAAACATTAATAGACATTTTATGTGCGCTACGGAGATAAAGTACATTAAAAATATACTATACGTAAGATGAAAACTTCGTAGCCCCTCCATCACTCTATACCAGTGGTTCACAACCTTCCATTTGGACAACGGCCTTTAGGACTTTTTTGTTCGGTGCAAGGACCCCAAGTTGTAAAATAAATATTCCGAGAATTTGAAAATAAATTTTACTCATTACTTTTAAGTAAATAAAATGTTCTTGTCCTGTTGTATACAATATCAAATGAAAATCATCGGTAGTTGGACATCAGGTTTTATTGAAAAAAACACCAAATCAGCATACGTTTCGAGCCTTCAAGTAGATCATCATCAGTGCTAAAAAAGACATTACACTTTGGACTTTTTGCTGTCATAATATGTGTTCATGTTATTATGTTCTAACAAGAGACTAAAAAATTTTATACAAACTGATTACCTTTATTGTGTAGATTATTGGAAAACTTGATGTATTATTTGAACTAACCATTTAAAATTAAAATTTTTTAAAAGTTAAATATTTAAAACAACATATATACATAAAAACAGAAACAGGCCAGTCAATTTACATACAGGACAACTAAAAAGAAGAAAATTGTTTTTGAATGAAATAATTAATAACCAAATTGTTGTTACAG
>WYDF02061881.1:0-11733 GCA_009867245.2 Adranes taylori
TTGCAGATAAGATATACGCTATAGCATTCGCTTTACAGCCAAGGGAACCTACAATACCTTGGCCATAGCATGGTCAATTGATGGGGGAGTTTGGTTTAGTGGGGTGAGCTGATTTGTTGGTGGTCCTGTATATTTATGTCCTTGCTTGGCTGCGCAAGTCGGTGTTAGTTGACCTGAAATAGAAATTAAGTTTGTGGAAGAGAGATTGTTTTTGTCTTTAATTTTTTATATTTTATTTTTATTATTTTTTAATTTTTCTTGTGTTCTGTTTTTTATAATATAGGCATAGAGATCATCTTAGGGACAGTGGGATTAATTCAAGGATATCTTGGAGATCCTCAGGAGTTTCCTGCATGGTTTGGATTATTCGAGCTGGCGGATGTGGGAAGGGTCTGCGAGATAGTTTGCTACGGTGGTGCCTGGCTCTCCAAACAGAACGAAGATTTTGGTAGGCTATTGGGTTGTTTTCTGCGTCACGTCGAGTTCAATATTTAGACTGTAGAGATTTTAGACAATCTGTGATAGGATTCTGTGATTAGACAATCAGCAGAGCAGTGTTCATATAGTAGGGCACTCGAAAATTGAAAATGTAACCTGTGAATTTTTCGAAGTATTCTTCGTTCACAGGTAATAAGTTTGTGTGCTTGCGCGTTAGAAAGAGTAGAATATAGAACCGCTCTATAGTCTATCAGTGGCCTACTATAGATTTTGTAGGTGTGATGTAGAGTTTTTGTATGGTAGCCTCTAAAAAGTCCTCTGAGTGTGGAGATCAGGTTCACGCATTTGCGTATCCTGGAAAGGGTGTAGTTTAGGTCCGGATGCTGAATGATATGGTTGGGATGCTGAATGAAGATGGCTTGAGTTTTGCTCGGATTAGGGGTGATGCGCCATTTTTGCGCCCATTTTGAAAAGTTGTCTAAAGATAATTGTAGATGACGGTTTGCAGTTTCCGCTTTTACTGAGCATGCCCAGTAAGCTGTGTCATCAGCATACAGAGCACTATGGATCTCTCGAGTGGTTGGGGGTTGGAGATCATGGCAATATGTGATGTACAAAAGAGCAGCAAGCACAGATCATTGTGGTACGCCAGCTTGAAGTTTTATGGATCTGGAGAGACTGTCTCCAATTTTAATTTGGGTGGTACGGTCTGATATATATGACTGGACCATCCTCAGTGTAATTGGATGAAGAATATGAAGCTAATGGAGTTAGCGAACTAGTCCGGCTTGCCAGACAGAGCCAAAAGCATGGGAGATATCTAGAAACACTGCCAAAGCGCAATGGCCACTGTTGAGTGCTCGTGTAATATCTGTTTGAAATTATAGAAGAGAGTCCATAATCGAGCGTGATGCTATGAAACCAAACTCGTTCTCTGGGAGAACTTTGTTCATCTCTAGGCAATTTCGTAGGCGAGATGTGAATACTCTTTCAAAAGTTTTACCTAAGACGTTATGGAATGTGATTGGTCGATATCATGAAACATGAAATTTATACATATTATGTAATTTATACCAAAAAACTACTGTTTCATTGTTTTTTGGTGTTGTTCCATAAGGGAAAATGATTCTCTTTGTCAAGTCTCATATCCTGAGGGGTATGGAGCTTGTATTTGTGTTTTTCCTTTTGTCCTCAATATTGTTTTATAAATCCGAAGCTCTTCCACGTTTTAGTGGGACGGATACTTCAATTGAAAATAGTGTTGTAGCTACTTAAATTCTAAATCTAGTAGTATTATTCCCTTCGTCGCACTTTTGGTAAAGGAGCCAAGCGCTTATAATTATACATCCAAGAGGTTGATATAAAGCCGCATATACCATTTTTTGGATCGCATTTTGCGCCAATACCTGCCGATATGACTATCTAGCAAGTCAACCCCGGCCATATGGACATTGTATTGTTTAACAGCAGCTGGGCAGGGTATTTCAACGGTTTCCTTTTTTTATCAAACTGTTTCACTTTAGTTATTGGTTGTTCATCAACCAAGGATAGCACTAAAACAGTCTTGTTGTCCGTCCAATAGACATTAGTGATCTTAGTTCCATTATAATCTATTACATATTCCCCTGATTTGTCTCTCTTCACTTTCTTCAGCACCTGATCTGCTGGTACTCTACATGATAGTATTCGAGGCACTCTGGCTGAGAAGTGACGTATAATATAATTTATGGTAACAATTTCTAGGTACGTGACGTGTTATACGAAGAACTACGTGACTATTAGCACCTAAGTCATGTTCATTAGGAAGTCTCTAAGTTGAATCATTATCTGTACCGGTATAAATTTCAAATTTATACGGGAATCCAGACACTCCATAAAGAACAAATAGTTTATAGCCCCATTGGTACGGTTTGAGGAGAAAGCAATTCTTTAACTGGTGGAGGGCTTTGGTATCACAAATCTGTTCAGTTATAAATATCTTCTACTCCTTAGGATTAGACAAAAATTTGCTTGAATGGCTATCAATATGAGGTCGTATTTTTTGCAATTTGTCCCTTGTTTCCAACGTGTTGCCAACGTGGTGTCTTTTACAATTTGAAAACCAACTGCTTCTTTCCACAAGAGCCTCATGTTCGGTGAAGCACTGATGTGAAAATACATATTCCCAAATATTTCATGAACTCATTCTTACAGAAAGAAAATGGTTTCGATGAATTTTTTGCAACACTAATAGTTTCTTCAGCAATTGACTCCATCAAGGCATCGCTAAAGAAATATTTGAAAAACTGGTACGGTGTTTTCAGTCCTTTGATAGAATTGGGCAAGGTTGAATTTTCCATAAAATCTGACGACATTTTCCCCAAATTGCCGTTATGGCATATCAGATGCTGCTCCGATCGAACAGGAGCACTGAAGGTCCCATTTTCCTCTTCAGGTGAATTTTAGCAATTAGAAGACCCTGTTGAATATGAAGTACCGACAACATAGTCAATAATGAGGTTGCCGTTTTCTGGAGCTTCTAGTATAAAAGGTTTTTCAATAGTATGTTCTAAAACAACCATATTTTCTGGGTTACTATCGGTATCAATATAATCGAGATTATCAAGGTCATCGTCCAGTTGATCTTCACTGCCCGTTAGAATTTCCTCGATCAAGTCGAAGAATACATCTGTCCCCAAGCTCTCTAGATCTATATTTTTTCCACCGTGTTTAAAGATGAATGGTTTTTGAACATCCCATGCATTATGTACTTCAGTGCCCAATGATTCACAAATTAATCACATATGTTTTCGCAAATAGAAAGAAAAAATGTATAATTTGTTTATAACTAATAACGTTTGCTTTCCCCTCTTTTTATCAAGATATCATCAGAAAATTTGCATTATTCAAGTTTTTAATAAATAACTATAAAAATTCGCATCCAGATGCACTCAAGTACTACTTTTGTTTGTATGGTGAATAGATTGATGCGTAAATGCATCACGGAGCTTATAGAGAGCAAAACCATCTAGCTTTGCCAGAGTGAAGCAATAATGTGGCTGATATGCAACATTGGATACTGAAGTGTTAAGGTAGTACAAATTTTTTCAAGGTCAAATTACTTCGAAGTTTACATATCCTTATGAAACGCAAACGCATTGCTTATTACAAATTAATTGCGTGACGAAAAACGTTGACAAATATTTTTTTAATCTAATTTTATTAAGCAAAGGAAATTTTACAAAACAACAACGGATTCAACTCTTACTTGAGCAACTTCAAACTTTTATTACGTTTAGCACGGGCTCTGGCCTTTAAAACTGATCATACGCTGTAACCTAACGCAATGGGATCCACTTTGCACTACTCTTGCATGGTTTTAGCGGTGTAAGCTGACCCTTATCCCTGTTAGAACATTTATTTCTCATTACAGACCTTATGCTTGTTCCAACAGAAGTGCTACGGTTTTAAAGGGAATATCGATCCACAACACGTTTTGGTTGATTTTAAACTCATTATATATATACGATTCGCTGCACGTGTTGGTTAATTTTGAAGTAAGTTGAATAATGTCTTGCGGCTGACATAAATCTTGCCCTAAAACCAACGAAGAATCTATTGTTTTGGAGGATGTGTGCCTACTCCTCTGTAAACAGCTTCTCCTTGATGAAGAAAATTCATCGGAGTCGCTGGCATTTGTGCTAGCTGTAGGACTTGAAGTTGACCTCCTTTCTTGTCCAATGTTGAAGCCACTTCCAGTGTTTGGAATGATTTGCCAATTCCTGGAAGTGTTGACAGAACGCATTTAGAAGGCCAATTCTGAAATTTTTGTTGATTTTGTTAGTAGTAATATCCCCAAACATATTTTGACAATTGCAGCCATATTGGTTATTTAGTTTATTGCTAGCTTTCAATAAGGTTACATGTATTTTGGTACCACGGTGATTTTTTACTTTTGAAAAAATCCTGGATCCCGAGCACATAAATTAAACAACTGATATTAACATCGAAAAGATGAAGAAAAAGTTATGGACAACCGCCGAATTACTATCAAAGAAATTACTTTATTCGGCTTACGTCAAGCTATTATTTTGGATATTTTGGGAGTGAGAAGAGTTGCAGCAAAATTTATTCCCAAACTGCTGAATTTTGATCAAATACTGAAACCAACGATAGTCCAGAATTGCCCAAAATAGTGTCAAAATATGGCTATATGGATATGACATGGAAACTAATGCCCACTCGTCACAATAGGAGTTTCCTGAAGATCCAATACCAAAGAAAGCTCGTCCAGTTCGCTCGAATGTGAATGTTCTACTCACTCCTTTTCTTCGACATCAATGGCATAGTATATGATGAGTTCCACCTAGTACTACCTAGCAACTTTACGCCGTTTATGTGAAACAATCCGAAGAAACCATCTGAATTTGTAGCGAAACAACTCCGAGCGATTGCATATCGATAATGTACCTGCGATCCGTATTCCCTTGCTCAGTATTCACCCGATATCTGCGATGTTTTTATATTCCGGAAGATGAAACAGACATTGAAAGGAGGACCTTCTGTCAATATTCTGGAGATGAAGAATCGCTAAAGCAATTAAACGCGATATCAACAATTGAATTTCAGGCTTGCTCCAAAGAGTTTAAAAACCCTAGAAAAAGAGTATTATATCCAATGGGGATAACTTTAAAGGAGAAAATATTAATATTGAGGAGTGAATAAATATTATTCGAGAAAAATGGTAATTCTGCATATAATTTTATCAATCTTCGTAGATAAAAAATTTGCCCAAAATTATAGCATATAAATAATGCAAAGAAATTGATTTTTCTGAAACTAAAATAGGAGATTGAGTTACAAGGCGAAGAAGTTCGAGAAAAATATATAGATATATTATATCGTTCTTTACGAACAGTGCGACTAGCATTGCAGTCGGCTAAGGTATGGTAACCCTAACAAGACTACTGGTCTTCCAGATTGGGGGTTGTGAGGAGGGATAAGAACCTGGCCAAGGAAAAATCTTTGAAACCTGGAATGTACTGAATGTTGCGCCGAGAGAGAAAGAGGTTTTAGGAACCTGGATAAGAATGTAGGAGTTAGAGTCCCAAGAAAACTCTCGACCAACAATCGGAGGGCAGAAGGAAGCCAGGCAGGCCAAGGGAGAGGTGTATTGATGACGTCCGAGAGGATGTGCAGGCGCTAGAGATCCGGACATGGAGGATATAGCTGCAAACAAGGAGTAATGGACGGCTGCTGTAGGGGAAGCTAGGACTGTAGCGCCAGGAGAGTGAGTGAGTGACGCATTTGTATAGAATTCTTAGAAGCTGTAAATGTTCTTAGACTGAAAAAAGCGAATATTGACGGACTACTATTATGGTAATGTAAAAAGTAATATTGAATTCTTTGAAATTTGAAACATTTTTTTATTTTCACACAGTCACCATACACCTAGAATCGTCTAGAATCGCCATAGTCACTATATGTTTAAAAATATTTTCTGAATTAAACGCAAAATTGAGGTGGGTTTGCTTAATAGAATTCCAGACCTCCAGTCCTCCGCGTCATTTTCATCCTATGCGTGCCTGAAAAAGCAGCTACACAATTTCGTTTGAAACAGGATCCACACTTAAATAAATTTATGTCATGTCGTGTCGTGTCAATTACTTTGCGAACATATCTTACTATATGAAAAAGAAAATTTTAGCTCCAACTTGTTATTTGAAGTTATTGATGGAAAGTGATTGTTAAGACATAATGGCTGGAATAAATTTGAACACATTAGAAAAACCATAAAACATGACCTACACTCAGAGCAATTATGGTACTGTCACTTAAATTTATAAAGTGAAAGTTGTCTGTAAGACCACCGACATAGGTAAATGAATGGTTATAGGGCTTCAACCCCCTCCTCTTTACATCTCAACATTTCCCCAAGAAATTAAAATATATTTGTAAAACCAACACCAACATGTAGTTCGTTGATATTTTGTAATATTTTCTACCACTTTCCACCGAACTTATAATTATTAACACAATACCACCCCTTCCAAATTCGAATAATTTATTAACTACTGACTATTACAAAGAGTTTCACAAAGGTGCCGCCTATTTGTATATTACGAGGTGCACAGCTCTTATTCACGTGCTACGTGAAAGAAATATACGTGATTCTCCGAGACTGAGCGTCAGAGAACAGGCGCGGTCGGGTACCACTCAACTAAAACACACTTAGAAGGAGAAACTTTGGATATCTGAGCAACGTTTACATCACCAACAATTCAAAACGAGTTAATTGGATTATGTGAGGAGTATATTGACGAACAGCTTGTAAAACAAATTAATAATGTACGATTTTTTGCTGTTCTTGGTGATGAAAGTCACCTGCTGACACGAGCGATATGTAGATGACTCATTTAGTAAGGCCGTAATAGGGGAAGATGTTTTTGAATTTGTCCACGTCAATGATGTGAAGGTTGCAGCATTACATCTTGAGTCATTTAGATTGTCTCTTGATGGGATGTTAGTGGGGCAAGGTTATAACTGGGCGGCTGAATGAGGTTCGTTCAGGAGTTGCTGAAAACTACCCAACATCACAATAACACTTTTTCCCTCTCCCATCCGCATCCAA
Source organism: Adranes taylori (assembly GCA_009867245.2). NCBI lineage: Eukaryota > Metazoa > Arthropoda > Insecta > Coleoptera > Staphylinidae > Adranes > Adranes taylori. Next base: position 7,049 of record WYDF02061881.1, read on the forward strand.
AACACCCTTTTCCTGCACCCTTTTCCCAAAATCCCCTTCCATTTTTAACCACGCATAAATGAAGAGAAAGGAAGTCACCTCTTCTTCAATTATTTACTTATCGTCCTATTTGCACTCCTTTTCATTCATTCTTTCTCTTTTCATACTTCCTTCCTACTTATTTCTTCCATTATTTTACACATTATTCCTGTTTTCTTCGCTTCCGGTCTCTGATATACCCTCCAATTTTCCGCTTCTTTTCTATCATTCAAATTCCATCTCATCCCCTCACATGCTTTTATCCAATGTTCCCATACTTCCTCTTCCTTACCACATATTCTACATTTCCTATAATTATCCGTCATCCAGTACTTCTTTCCCCTTTCCATAATTCCGCATCTGAACCTCGCTATCATTCATTTTTCTTTGCTACTTTTATTTGATTCCAAATATCCTGGCAAACCCAAATCCTCTTTCAACCACTGACACTTTCTGTTATTTCTATCACCCTAAACCTTCCATTTCTTTCTTGTTATTCCACATCTTGCATTTTTTCTTCTATTTTCATTACAACGTTCACACATTCTGCCATCATTCTTACGCACCACACGTACCCTGACCATCCTATCCCTTCGTACACTTTTCTTCTATCTCCCACCCATTCGTTTCCCTCCGTTATCATCTACCCTTGCTTCATCGCCTGAACATATATATTTTTACCAATCTTTCCTCTATATCCATCATCATTATTTTCTCGTACTTCACAAAGTTCTTTAATCCACTCAATCAACATTTATACTCATTTAACTCCTGCATTAATATGTCGCTTGGTGTACTTCTTTCCAATCCTAATATTCTCTTCATATGCCCTATTTTCACTCTTTCTATCTCTTCTCTATCTTTCACCTCCCGTCCTTCCGCGCCATAAATCATTCCATTTCTTACACATACGTTCAATATTTTCATTCTCATTCTCACCGATTCATCAAATCTCTCCTCCCACAGGGACCTAATCCTTTCTGCTGCCACTTTTGCTTGTCTAGCAATCAGTCTTACCTGCTCTTTCTCTGATCTATTTCTATTCAACATATAACCCAGATACATATATGTTTTTACATGTTCTAACCTCCCCCCCCCCATTCATGTTAAACACATCATTTCTACTCTCTCTCCCAGCTTTCTTACATGTCACAATGTTCGTTTATTTTACATTTACTTCCATGTATTTATTCACCCTTTCAATCATCTCATTCATTTCTTCCCTTGCATTGGCCAAGCACGCAATGTCGTTTGCATAACCCAACGCCATATCTTCTTGTCCCCCAGCACCACCCCTTCAAATGGTCCCATTTAGAGTACATCCTCAAAATCTGGCATGTATGTATATTAAATAAACTTGCGCTTAACGAGTATCAGACACCCTCTCTCCCACTCTCGCTTTTACCTTTGTCCCATCATACAACACTTTAAGCACCCCAGACATACCTTCCGATATGCCTACTACTTCCATTCTTCTCCATAATTTCTCTTTTACCAGTGTGCCGAACGCCGATTTCAAATCTATGTACAATAAGTGTACCTTTTTCCTCCTACTAATTTCCTGATTTACTATGTAATTGAATATTACTACAGTATCCACAGTATCTACACTACCTTTTCGAAACCCTGCCTATGTCATCGACAACACCTTTATCTGTATTATTTCAATGTCCAATTTTTTATTCGCTATCCTTATATCGCTACACTGTTCGCTGTTCGCCACACCCTGTATATTCCATTCATACTTGTCACCCTGCTGTGGCATGCCACATCCGTTCTATCCCCTCTCTTGTATAACGGGACTATTCCCCCTCCTTCCATTCTATTAGCATCCCTTCCTCCCCTTTCCATATATCATTCATTTATCAGAATCTAGCCCTTTCATTCATGACCACATAGTCCACAACTAATTCTCTCCCCATGTCCTCTAAGTGTCAACTCCTCATTCCAGTCTCCATTTATACAGCCATTTCCCAATGTTATATGCTCTTTACCCAACCATTCTATTCTTGTTCTTTCCTTCTTTATTTATTATTTTATCCATACACTCCCCATTTAAATTTCTGTCCATATACTACCCATCCTGCTCTATATTACATTCCCCTAACTCCCCCGTCCTCAGGTTCCAGTCCTCCTTTATTACTACCATATCATTATTTTCTCTCTCTTTTTCAATCATCTGACTCATTCTTTTTTGCAGTTCTAGCCATTCTTAATTCACATATACTGTCATCACCACACATTTCTTTCCTATTTTCAATATCTTTCGGATTATTCCCTCATTGCCGCATCCATTTATTTATTTCACCTTCCGCTATCTCCTTTCACAAATATCCTTTTAGCCTCTTTCATACACCATTTATATTTCAAATCTACCTTGTTACCCAATCTCTATATTTAGTATTGACGCAGGTTTTCCCTAAATAAGTTTTACAATTATTTTTTTTCTGATATCATTTACTGCATTGTTGTCCTAATTTTTTTCAACGCCACAAAGACAGTTGGATGTAGAGATTTTTGTGTTAATGACACCGGTCGTTAAATCCAGAACATCGTAACACAAATTAAGAATTGGATTATAAATCTACGATATTATGTCCATTTGTTTCTATAGATCTGTTTGCTCAACTCCGCCCCCCCCCCACCCTAGAAAACATATTCCTACCCCGCATGTAAGACAAAATAGATGTATAAATTTTAATTAAAATGCCAGGATTTTCTGGATGTTTTGTGTAATATATCAATATAGATTACACTCATACAAACACTCATTTAGATACCTTCTTATACGGAAATATTTAAGTCTTTTGTATGTTTGATCAGTTTGAACTCCACCCAAAATTGATTATGGTTCTGAATTTAATAATATATTATATGTTTGGCCAAATTCAATTCCTAACAAATAACTGCTCAGAAAAACACAAAATAACCTAAAAACTGGACAAGCAATGTACTTCTAATATAAATACAACATCCTAGACAAATAAATGAAAGTCTAATACACCAACCAAGAACGCCACCAACAAAAATTAATTATACGCAAACTGTAATCATCAGTGGATGAAAAAAAAAACAATACTACTCTTTTCTATAATAATGTTTACAAGCATGATGAAAGTTTCTAAAAATATTGAAACCTAATAAATATCAATTGAATAAAGTCAACAAAATACATGACATAAATTAACGTAACTGTAGGACTAGGCTCCACCAATGAGTCCATATTTCTTGCACGTGTGCTCCTGTCGAAAAATTTTCCCCTCAACACGTTCAATTACCACTTAATGTTCCACGCAATGTGCTGCCGAAACGATGCTCCCACCGGGTGACGTCATAACGATGACGTATTGAATGACGTCACTGATAAAGTTTTCGGAGGCGTGTGCGAGCAAGCTTTGTTCAATTCCATGACGTCACTCTTACCGCATTGATGACGTCACAACGACTAGTAAACGACAGCGCCTGGAAAGCGAATGAATATATGCAATATACAGGCGTCGCGACGCGCTAGTTGATCAAGATTCGTTCGGGACGACGCTTCTTACATGAGAATATATTTAATTTTAAATATATATATATGTATATATATATTTAAGTGAGCGTATTTGCGCGTGAACAAACAATTCTTACGTCTTGTCGTATGTGCATGTATGAAGTAAATGTGGCCTCTTCTATCTTGTTATACTAGCGACTTATCTCTTTTAGCAGAATTACCAACTCCACTTTAGCATTGCTGGTCCCGCTCAAGACAAAACGCGCAGAGCACTGTTGAGAGCGCTCTTAAGTCAAATCTCGGTTAGTTCCTCTCGAGAAATTATACGTAAATGATAATAAAGTATAGTGTTTATTAAGAAACCAAGCAAATAAAATGCCCGTCGTCTTCTAAGAAAATTTCGCGCGCTTGATTTTTAATTGTACCATGTAGTTCCTAACGTTTAAGTTACCATAAAGAGGAACACCAAAAACTTTTTTTAAGATATATTCGTGAAGTGCTATAAAAAATATTAATAACAAACAATAATAGTGCAATTATAGTTAATAGGAACACAATAGTTAATTTAAATAGCTTCTAATAAATAATTAGTGACTGCACAGCATTTTAGGATTATAATTTTAATTACACCATAATCATAGATGTAAGTTCAATTTATCAATCGGTATACCAAAATCATACTTATACTGTACAATAAATTTCTAAGTCAGCTGTTGTAGAGTTCTCTAGTTGTGGAGCATGCTTTCCTAGAAAGCATGCAAAGAAAGAAAAAAATTTAAAAGGCTATTGAAACTGACCTATAAACGCTTCAATGTAGAATAACACTTTGCCTTTAATGCAGTGTTTTTCTATTTCATGTCTGTTCTCCTACGTAGATGTTCTAGCATCCTTTTTCAGCGTGAAGCGACTGATTAGTCCGGCTCAAAATTGAAACAATTACTTATTATGGCATTCTTCTAATTTTGCCAATACTTAAGGACTTTTAATTTGGGGACATGTTGCCATTCTGCTTTGCATAATGACAAATTTTCTGTCCGTATTTTTGTTTTTGAATCAACTTTTTCAACACTGACCTTATGCATTTTGTTACATATATATATATATATATATATATATATATATATTTTTTATTTTGTTTGTTTTGTGCTCTTTTTATATATTTTTTTTATGTGTA
>WYDF02061892.1:0-11733 GCA_009867245.2 Adranes taylori
AAGTTTGTTTGGTAAGCCGATCGATGCCACCAACAACCCAACGCGTTCTTCTTAGTCTGCCACGATTATATTTACGTGGCAGATTTCCAAACGCGCTTTCATCAATCTCCAATTTTAAAATTGTTTTCAATTAACCATGCTCTTAGTAGGCACCTTAACTCCTTTAAAATATTCTGTACTATTTGTCGACATAGACTTCATTCGCGAGAAATAACAAATTGAGGGTACTTCATAATCCATGCACAAATAATCACTAGCATCTTTTGAATTGGTACAGATTTGATGGAAAAAAAAGTTCCCGCACGTAAACTTAAATTCAATTTGCATTATCACATAAGTTCACTCTAGGTATAAGATTTTCTGCAACTAAGAATGTCTTAAGACCTTGTAAGGCAATTGCTTGATAGCACTCTGTAATACTACCAAACATCTTGATAGATTTTTAAAGAATGTTAATAATTCCTTTTCATTTTTTTTCTTTAAGTACATGTTAGGTATGCTCTATACTATCAATAAAATCACATTGGTGTGTGGTGTAATATTCAAGTTTGCCCCTTGTCTTCATTCTTTTCTTTTCACGCCACAGGTGCTTTTAAAGTTTAGTCCTTTTGGATTCCGATAACGAGTTGCTCAGCGGCTTTGAAAATTAAAAAAGTAATGTTTTCATTATTTCCAATATGTCCTTTCATCAAAAGCTGCATTAACTTTACCAGAAAGAGATTATTTAGTAGAAAAAGATTATTCCGTTGGTCCACTACATTTATGCCGACAGAAAATTAGAAAATCAACATTCAACGCTTGTTCGGCTCTTATAATCGGATTTAAATCGGGCATATTATTTTTTCGGGTCCTCTGACATACTTATTGATGATATGAACATCCAAATAGCTAAAAAAGTCAGACAAAGGGAGATACCTATTTTTAGCATTAGATAAAGCTGTCCTTAGTACCCTCCTATCCTCATATTAACTTTCTGCAATTACACTTGGTATATTTTGGAAATTAAACTATGTTCCTCTTTGCGTTAGTGAAATATTGGGAGCTCAAACAAGCATTCACAAGGATAATAAATTAGTTGGATTTGTAGGATATCCTGCGCTAAAGCTACAGATATTTTCAGTAAAATGTCCTTATTGTAATCAACAAATATTTTTTTAATAAATACCTGTATTCAGTACTTTTATTCTTTTGTTATCATACATTTGATTACTTTGTTGCCTTTGCTTCAACTAATGTGTTGCGACAATACTAATGGTATTACTACGATCAATAGTTACGTTATATAGTATTGAAGATATTGAAATTGGACCTGTCAATTATAATGTACTCTATTTATGAAAATGAAGTCTTAGGGAAATTTATATAATTTTTATTTCATATTAAATTCGACACAAATTATTGTACAATCTTTTATAACTGTTACCTATAGAAGTAAGCGTTTCTGTGTTTACTTTGAATATCTCCTTTTAGATTCATGTCACTGCTTTGTGATGTGAACCATGAAAATGATTAACTAGTAATATCTTCCGTTCTTCTTTCTATATATTCGACAATTTATAAGTAACACCAATTAAGTTTAAAAACATGTATTCATCTAATTTATTATACTCAATTTAATAATGACTTATTATACCTTAATTAATTTTGAAATTGATAAAAACCACTTATCAGGTGTTTGTCTCCAATTCAAAACATTATAGAGGATTCATTTCCAAACATTTTTATTTACAATAAAAACAAAAATATTCTAAACATATTACTTTGAGTCACCTCTTGCTTTGATAATTTGATCAAATATATGAGGAAACTACTGACACCCTGGATAAACGTGGTCTCACGTAATTCGTTCCCCTATTCCCGAAGAAGTGCTGCCTTTAATGAATCGAAACTTGCATACTTCTGATTGTAAACTCTGACCAGGGCTAGAATGGCCCGGCGGGTTACCGTGACAGCTCACTGAAAATTGAAAATAGCCCGTAGCCTGATTGTAAAAACAGAAACTACCCATACTAGATTTTTTCCCGGTAAGGATTTGATCCCAGTCCAGCGCTGACACTGATTTTCAAAATACACCAGTAGATTGGATATGCATCTGGTGAATTCGAAATGAAGTGCAAAACATGCATTTATCTTGACGATGAAAATATTTGTTTGGAATGTCGAAATGAAATGTCGTGTTCGTGTCAGACGCAAATGTTTCAATACTCTTGTTCTTTTCAACCGTATCTTTATCTGCGTGGGTATCTTTGTGTATCTGGGTGAACTTTGTGTATCTTGTGTCTTAACATGACGATGATTTTTCAGTATTTTCGACACACTTTAATCAGATTATTGCATTTCCTTGCCGATTTTCAGGCGGTTTGCCTTCGATTTTCATGAATTCGACCCTTTACTTTACGATCGCCTCCATTGCATTTTTTACAGTATGGTATGCATTACAAGTACGTATTATGTCTAGGTTAGTACATACTTGTAACTTAACTGCTGTATTAAAGTATTATTAGATACGTTGACCACAAGGATTTTTATCAAATAATTTTGTGATGCTTTAACATTGTTTTTACTTTATTTAGTTTAGCCTATACAGTTGTATTGGGGGCCACTAACACGTGACATGTTCCCTTGCAACATTAATTTGAATAAGCGATTTTTCTGAGCTCGGATTTTGATGAATTAGAGCCTTCACTTCATATCGAATCATATCGTAAATATTACAAGTACGTATTATGGCTAGGTTAGTACGTACTTGTAATTTAACTTCTGCATTAAGGTGTAATTATATGCGCTGACCACAAGGATTTTAATCAAATAATTTTATGATGCTTTAACATTGTTTTGTAATTTATTTATTTTAGCCTATACAGCTCGATTGGTGGCCACTAATATGTGACATTATTATGTATATTAGTTTCAATAACATAGGTAGAGTGATTGAATGGTAAGAGGTTTTCGTACTATTCATAATGTACTTTCTCTACTTTACAATTATATTTCGACGTAATAGGATATTACATCTCGTGCAACAATGTTTCCAAAAGAAACCAACAAAACATATGCGATACACTGTCTCTTACTCTTCCTCCCTATCCTTTTCTCACTCTCTGTTTTGCTAAAGAATTTCTTAAATGTTAATTAGGTTGTATCCCCAATCTGATTTATGGTACGGGAAGTGAACATTCTATTTATTTGATAGGAGCTCTTTTACAATAGCTGAATTATTTGAAGTTGAGAACTCATTCACAACCTGAATAATAAAATTTTTGATACTATATAGTTTTTGTTTACTTTATTGTATAATTTTGATAATGAAAGTTCTTGTGTTTTTCAGATTTTTGGTTTACTATCATATGCTCGTCGTTCAGCCGCTATTTTCCGCAATATTCATGGGGCATTTTCTAATAATATACTTGGATTTATTGGCTTAGTTTTTATTTTATTAGAAATAAAAAAAAAATAGGAAAATAAAGTCAATACATACAAGAATTTATTCAATTTAAATAAAACATGTAGAATTTAAAATTCAAGGCAATATCTCATGAATATGGCGGAAAATAGCCGCTGAAATAACGAGTATATCTTACAGTAAATAAAAAAAGGTGCTACACAAAGTGTGTAAGTATAAACTAATTAAGACACGGGACCCCATTTTTTAGCGCGCTGTTGAACGAAAATAACGTATTATTCTAGTGATATTGGGACTTTTTTCCAGCCACTGTATCAAATAAAAAATGACCGCCATCTAAACCTCGTATAAAAAATCATACGAGGTTTATATGACGGTGCTAAATTTTTCCTGAAAGGTTCACGCTCTGGAATCGAAATGTTTACTTGCCCAACGCTTCAACTCAGTTTCCAAAGCCATTTCACGGTAACTGGTGGCATTTATCTTGACGCCAGGTTCAATGCTGAAACATTTTTTCATCAGAAAACACAATGTTTGGAAATTAATCTGTCATGTCAGACGCAAACGTTTCATTTCTTTTGTTCTTTCCAACCGTATCTTCATCTGCTTGGGGTTGAGATCATGAAATTTTTGTATCCTGTGTGTTTAGATGATGATTTTTCAATATTTTCGAAACAACCAAGTCAGATAAATGCATTTCCTTGGGTGATTTTTCTGGCGCTTTGCCTCGGATTTTAATGAATTAGAGCTTTCACCTTACGAATCATACCTCGACGAGTTTTTTTTATCTCCTCCATAGCGCTTTTACACTCGTAGATTACAAGTCCGTATTATGCCTAGGTTAGTACGTACTTGAAATTTAATTTAGTTTATTTTAGCCTATACTGCTGGATTGGTGGTCACTAACACTTGACACAGTATTATGTATATTAGGTTCAATAACACGGGTAGAGTGATCGAGTGGTACGAGACTTTCGTACTATTCATAACCTACTTTCTCTACTTTACAATTATGTTTTAGAGTAATAGGATATTATATCTAGCGCAACAATGTTTCCAAAGGAAACCAACAAAACATAAGCGATACACTGTCTCTTCCTCCTTCTCCATGTCTCACTCTCTCTTTTACTAAAGAATTTGTTAATATAATTGTTAGGTTGTATCTCCAACCGATTTATGGCACGGGAAGCGAACTTTTCTATTTTCTTCCGAATGCTGGACCGCTTTCAAAATACAACGAATCTGTCCGCGTCGTAGGCGAACACGGAGATCGGAGGATTCATGCGTAGGCGATTTATAGAGTAGACGATTTATATGGTATACTCCTTCTTCTTAATTCAGCTTCTTCGTCGGAGGTTGCTGATCATTGTGGCAATTTTTACTTTCGAGATAGCCGAACGAAATAGGTCCGCAGACGACATCCCGAACCATTCCCTTAGATTACGCAGCCAGGATATACGCCGTCTTCCGATGCTACGTTTCCCTAGGATATTTTCGTGGATTATAAGTAGTAGAAACTCGTATTTTTGATTTCTAGAGATGTGACCTAGATACTGCAACTTTATTTTCTTTATATTAAAGAGAACTTTGGTTTCTTTATTCATTCTCCGTAGCACTTCTCCATTTGTGACTTTGTCGGTCCATGGTATGCGCAGTTTCTGAAAAATGAAGCATCGGGCCATTTTTTGTCTTAACCCTAGGCTTAGATCTGGAGAAGTCAGCATTATTCTCATTTTGATGAATGTGCTTATTCTATGCGAGCGAGGACTTCTTGGCGGTACGTCCATGTGTCATTCATCCAAGTTCCCAAGTATTTATACTTTCACTTGTTCTATGTGTTCCCCATTTATTTGCATTTGGATTTGTCGTCTGGTTTTTGAGATTGACATCATTTTTGTCTTTGTTAGGTTCATTTTCAGGCCATATTCTTCACTTTTTCTGTTCATCGTGCGCTTGAGGTCGTCTGCATAACGGATGTTTTTGTGGATGTTATTAATTCTGCCTCGCAGTTCCTATAGATTCTGGTGTGAATAATCCTAAGAAAGACTTTTAGCGTGTGTCCCATTAAACTTATTATCCGGTAGTCGTTGCAATCCGTTGCATGCGGGTTCTTTGGAACATAGATGTTACCATTCAGTTTGGTATGATCCCAGTTCTGTATATTATGTTCATGAGCTCTGTGAGTATGTTCATGTTATCGTCATTAACCAGCTTAAGCATTTCGCTGTAAATTCCACATCTGAACCTGTCGCCCTGGCTCTTTGGTGATTTTTATGGCGTATTTCACTTCACCGTTCTGTATTTCCCGGCCATTCTCTTCGAGGTGGTTTAGATTGTCCTCGGGTCTGGTGTTGTTAAACAGTTCCATGACGTAGTCTATCCAGCGTTCTAATTTGTCCTTCAAATCTGGGATTATATTGCCCTTTGAGTCTTTCAGTATGGTCGTTCCTCGTTTGCTGTTAGTTTCTACCATTTCTCGGATCTTTTTGTGGATAATGTCGTGCCTTTTCTGTAGATCTTCCCTACATTGTTCCATCAGTATTTTCTTTTTTATAGCTTTTTGAATGTCTCGATAATCCTTTTCTTTCATGTTTTTATATGTTCGTCGTTTTGTCGTTAAGTGAGGATCTCTGTTGTTATTCATATTTTTTTTTCGCTGAGTGGTTTTTGATACCAACGACTTCGCTTTGGGTTGTATGGAAGAAATCTTTGACATTGCTCCATATGTCGTTCACCTCTTCTGTGGTGGTGTTAGTTCTTGCACTGGTGCTGAATCTGCTAACACCTACGTTTATGCTATTTGTTACTTTCTGTAATATTTCTGGGTCTCGTAGCATATCGATGTCTATGGTTTTGCTTCTAGGTCTTATTCTAGGTCTGGTTTTCTGGCTTTAAGTCTTACGCCTAACTTCATCACTACTAGATTATGGTCGGAAGCTACGTTTTCTTCCGGATAGGTTTTGACAAATTTTCGTAAACTACTTTTAGTTAAATTACATCTTCGAATATCTTCTTAAACCAATAAAATAACTGTAACAAACTTGTTACGGTTACAGACTTAATTGTTCTAATCAAAGCAGGGCCGTAATTTGTTCAAACTACTATACTGCTTCTTATATTCTATTCTGTTTGTAACATAAAATAAATGCTCTTGCATGAAATTCAGGTTTGGGTTAGGAATTTGTTTTTTCTTAATTCTTATAATCAAAAAGTTTGGTTATTATTCTAGTATTTATAGCTGCAAATGTATGACTCGAAGCGCGATTTTAAATAAATGATAATAATATTGATTCTAAATATAATATAAAATTTGTTAGGCTGATCCAGTTCTCTTCTTCCATTAAAAAAAATAAAGCAAATAAAGAGTGACGAACTAAATATGATTTTCGTATTTTATTGTATTTTGTTTCTTCAGCTATGAGTACAATCCTCAAATGAAACTTCTCCTCTGTACCAACGGCGTTGAAGTTGCAATTGTCGCTGTTGACTTAATTAAATAAATGAAGGTTCGATGGTCGAACCGAGCATTGGCAGATGTAGAACTTTATCGATGAGCTGTTGGGGTAGGATTTTCGTAGATATGCGCGCAGGTGTAGAAATGCATTGAAACGTTATGATAATAGGCTTTTTGTTCATGGATAATGATGTTGTTGATATTGACTAATAATTTGCTTTGACGGAATGAATTTGATCTCTACCGAAGTACTTAAACTGGCGTCGGTGATGTCCTTGTACTCTCGAATGGTCGGTGCTTTCTAGGTAATGTCTTCTGCTCGTGTTACGCTCCATATCTTGCATCGATGTCAAGGATAATGGGAAAATAGAATGAGAATAAGAGTAGAAGAAAGTGATAATTATTTAGGAATCGAAAGATTCAGCAGAAGATGTGTCGTCGGATGCTAAACCTTTTTTGTTTCGTAGAAGTTTTTGTAGAATTTTAATTTACTAATTTTTTTATTTGTAGATTTCATATGTTGATTGAATATTTCAAAATTTACTATAGTGCTTTAAGATCAGATCAATTAATGGCTGCGATAGTTCTCGCTGACCAAAAGAAATTGACTGGCCTGGACGGCTCCTTTTATGCGAATTTTCGTGGAAAGGTAGCTGCTTCTGATGGATCGGTTGAGCTGTGGCGTGTTGCCTAAGCCGATGGCTTTCAACGGCGTCTGCCACAAAAAAGGCGGAGTGTGAAAGAAGCTTCTGCTATAAAATATTTAGGAAGGTTATGCTTCCGATAATCAAAAGTTTCTTCCTGATACGTAAAGAAAATTTAGGGATCAAAGTTACTTTATTTTGTTGACTGTTATCTAGTAGAAATGTAAGTAGTGGTAATTTGCAAACGGTGGTGGGTCGCATCAGCGATAGTAATAGGCGCTTGATGTCATCAAAATCGTAAAGTATGCATAGAAAACGCCTTCTGTTCAAATGTGTGCATTTATCATCGAATCAGATTTGTTGAAAGCCAAAAGGGTAAAAATCTCTCATTCGAAAATGTGGTGGGTGAAATACTTGATGCGATTCTTGTCGAAACAATATTCACCGACAAACGAAGTCAGTTACAGCGTTATTTTAAAATGATAAGAAAAGAAAAGTCGTTACCCATATTGGAGATACAAAAAAATCTCTTATACTATACATCAATGAATGTCGATGTCGTTTTATGAACGGCGGTGAGCATCAAAGCTTTGACGCGACATATGCCATCTGCTTCCAGTAAACTGTCGTTTATTGGGGATAACAAAAAATATTATCACGTATCTGCAGCGCCAATAGCTATTATGGATCTCGGAGGAGGCGAACAATACAATCTCAATTCAAATGTTTATAATAATGTTTGCTTCATGAATATAAATATTTTAAACGAATAAAAAAGATCTGTTCATTATATCATAATTCATATATTTGAAGCCTGACGAAGTTAATATATTTAACGACAGCTTGCTTTAAATTATACTTTTATTAACATCCAATTTCCGCATCAAAACTAAAAATAATTTATACAATAAAATGGATGAAAACCAAACAATATATAATAACAGCATTCGATAAGGATGGTTTAGAAATTATTTTTAGCGTAGAAATATGATAAACCTACCGTATATATATACTAGTTAGTTATATGTATTTCACTTGATGCAAAATTGTTATTTAGAAATTGACCGTTTATCTCTATATAATAAGATTTCAAGTTTCAGTATCATGAATGACATAGATAATTATTGGTTATTATCAAAGTTCAATTTCATACTTTGTGTGACCATTCTACTTAAAATATAAATTGCATGTACGTATGTATTCACGTGTTTAATACATATTAGCATCAGGTAATAGAAGAGATTTATCCTAATGATATGATTGTATATTCATGTAAACTATATTATTATTTCTAATGGAAGTAATAATATATCATGTCATAAAAGATATCCATGGAAAATTACTACTACTTTTATCATAAGATTATAGTAAATGTAATTATATTAAAATCACTAGTACAATCAAAATATATGTTATAATTTAGTAAAAACTATATAGTAATTTTTTATTGTGAAAATTATATAGTATACTCGACGTTAGATCTTTGGTTATACTCAAATCTCTTGTGCGAATTCTTTTTTCTTTTTCATTAGATGGGTAAGTAGTTATGCACGCACCTCTAGGGACAAACGTCAGGTTGGTCAAATACAAATGACATTAGAAAGATACGCTAGATGTCAGTTCGTATCTATTCGTGGACGCCATCATGGATGGATACGAACGACCCGAAGAGAAGCATATATAAAGCCGATCAACTCGCGCACGGCCTGTTCATTTAGTTGATTAGTATAGTTCATAGCATGTACATATAATTAACAGTAGAGAATATATTATAAGCACCAAGCAACCATCTTACAAATTGAGCTTTAATAATTAAAATATATAATGTTTTAAGTATAATAATTTTGTATAAATCATACAGTTTGCCTTGCTAATGAATTTATTATATTGAAACTAATAAGAATACGAATAATTGAATATAATATAATAGTGAGATTTGTAACAAATTGATGAATCGCGTAATGTATTAAATGAAATAATTAAAGAATTTCTTGCTTGGCAATCCTATTGTTTTAAAGAAATATGTGTCCTAACAAAACACGTAATGTTAATTAAGAAGTAAAATAATTGAAACTAAATCAAAATCTTTAATTTTTAAAAGAAATAAACATATTTTTTTTTCTGTTGTAATATGCTAATAAAGATTGTTTATGTTCTACTCGATGTTTAAACGGTTATTTATTATGACTTATTGACTTTTTATTATTTTCTCACTTTTTTTTATTTTATAAAAGAATAGTGCCAATAAATCCAAAAAACTGTACAAGTGCCTACAAATAACAAACGCTATATTATATTATTTTAGGTTCATGTTGTGTAAGAGGCTTTATAGAGACTTCTAATCTAATATTTGCGAGCATTACAAAAGATTCAGGAAATGGTTTCAATACAGTCTGGTTCTAAATTTAATAGAGCCGTCAATCATTGTTATGGATAACGCTTCTTATCACTCGCGATCGCGACTTGCGAAACAACCTAAGTCTTCATGGATAAAGCAAAAAATAAAAAACTGGCTAAACAAAAAACATGCATTTTGATGATAACGACTTAAAGCCAACTTTGCTCCAAATGCTTTTTAGCATAAAACAAAAAAAATATTCCGTGGCTCTACAGTTATGAACAGAGCGTTTTAAGATTGGCATTCTCAATATAATCCAATTGAAATAATATGGATAAATAAAATTTAACAAGGACATTTTCTCAACTTTTGGAAACATGAAGAATCAGAATCAAGGACAACAACCGTTAAATCTTATAAATTGATAAGCGTTGAATGTGTTATAATACTTGAGGTTCTGTGGCTATGTATAAATAGTTACAAGACCAGATAATAACAATCCAAATATATTGCTTGAATATTACGCCACACCCCTAGTGTTGCTGTACTGATGGTATAGAGTTTACTTAGCGGCCAGTGACAGAATGTCACTGTCACCAGTGACCTTGACAGTTTTCCCCATACACCATGAGTTGGCTTGAATGGATGATGGGCCAAATGAATAGATTGGATATCCAATTTGTTCTGTCATTCCACTTCATCCACATTAATTTCCCCACAGATGATTTGCTAATGGAGTGATATCCCTTCATTTGGATGTATGGAGCAATTGTGTATGGCCACCTCAATAAGTTAATAAAATTGCTTGTTGACATTTGTACAGGTGTACAATATTAGCCACGAGAGTAAATCCGTAATTAATTTTATGGGCTGAAATAGATTCTTCAAGAAATAGAAGAAATAACATGATTAAACGAGTATGTCTATATATCTTGTTTTATAAGCTGGAATCTAGTTGTTATTATAGCCAATAGCTATATTTGTGTTGTCCATGGAGCTTATAGACAAGTCATAAAATGCCACATATATGAAACAATCCTGCATGTGTGCATGCCTATAAAAGCTCATAAAAAGCCGCTACTATGATAAAGTTAGCATTCGTATTAGAGTCTATAATAATATTTTTTATATTGTTTATTTACGTGGCTGGACATATTGTAAGGAACAATAGTTTGAATGTCGTATATGTCAATGCACATATTTCTATTTAGCAAATAAAATAATAATTAATCGTCATGTACGTGCTTAATTACAGAAATAAATATATTCTTATAAATTATTATTAAAGCTATGTGTGTGCTTAAAGAAATTACCTGTTTTTTTATTAAATCTATCATGTTTATATTTGTAGTTTTTCCCTCACACGTTGTTTCTATTCAACATCTACACAAATTGGGAAAAATCTAGATAATTTGATTTTGTACTAACATTACAAGATTTTACTCAGAAATTAAAGATTTTCCCGAAAAATCTGTTTTTGTTCTGTAGTGCAGCAAAAATAATGGATTATCTGAGGTATTTTTTAGAATTCATTACGAAATCTTTTTTCTTGTATCTGAGAATACATCAAAATACGATTTGGGTGTCAGAAAATCCATTTTGTTATCCTACGCATTGTTAGAATCTAACACAAATTATTATATATTTTTTCAGGGAGAAGGTTTTTATGCTATCCGCATTGTTGTAACTTGTCACTAGACGGCACTGCAGTACGCGGTTGCAGACCGCGGCAATCAGGGCAAGTAGTTGTACACTCCGGGATCTTATAACAACTCGTGCTAAAATTAGTTGTGACGTCACTGCGGCCAAGCTGGAGGTATTTTATTATTAACATTACAATGTAGACAACTAAGAGTTGATAAGAGCAGCAATACGCTAACGCCCACTCTCTTTT
>WYDF02061903.1:0-25065 GCA_009867245.2 Adranes taylori
AACAAAACATACGTGTTGGAATTCCAATAAAAATTATGTCTTACAAATAACAATTAAAGACATTAAACAGAATGATGTTTACTGCATGAGTCACAATTACATGTTGGACAAAAGAAATGAAATGAAATTACATCACCATCTTAAATAAATGGCATTAAAATCGAAATAATTATCTAGTAAATCACATGTTCAATCAATGGAATTCGTACTTGCTTCCATTGATTGAACATGTGATAAAAGTAAGTAATAATGTGTGATGATAATTGAAGTCAACTCTATGATGGCTGAAATTACTTAGCAAGATAATAGGAAATGCTCTTAGCGGGATACATTAGATAAATATAATTTACAATACGAAAGAGAAAATTGTGAGAGAATTTTGGTAGGAATTTAACCGAAAAAACGTTTAAAAACTTCATTCATTGCACAGAGACCAATTTTTGTAGTTTAGAGGCTGAACCTATACTAGTTAGAAATTTGAAAGTAATAATCATGAATTAAGTAAATAAAATAATAAGTAAACCAGAGTGTAAGTTCTAATAACGCGTCAGTATTAATTAAATATGCATAAGACCTACAGTAATTATTGGTCAGTATTTTGCTAATAAATTTGATAATTCTTTTGAGGATGATTTTTACAAATAATGTAGATTAAAATCGTACGACAACAAATTTGTTTATTGATCAAGGTAATCTAAAATAAATCTAAAGGAATAAATAAAATCACTGTGCATCGAATATAAAATTAAATTATAATTTATGTTAGTGATGGACAGCAGCTGTAATGTAATAACATTAATTATATAATTTTATTAAGTTCCAGTTCGTGGACGGAGGAGCGCCATGATTTTCATTGATGTATTATTGCGTAATATTTGAACATAAATAACATTTCTATTTTATTATGTTGCATGGCGTTAACTATTTTATTTATTTGAATGAAAGAATATTTTGGATCACCTGTATGCATTTCTGAAACGTAACAATATAGTCTTTATATAAGGTTAAACAATTCTTTCATTTTCTTGCCTAAATTATAGAAGCTCATGACTATCGTTAAGGGTAGGCATTACCAGTAAAAAATCCTTTATTGGCTTCAAAATACATTGTCATCCCAATACAAAAACCAAATACAAAATCCAGAATAAAAATAATATCAAAATACATTTAATCCGCTACACACACGTCAATTTCTGCTTCTTTTCTTTTCTCCCATTCATCTTACCTGTCACCCCCTATCCCTTATTGTCCCCCTTTCATGCACCTCTTATACTCTCACTCCATTTCCTACCTATCCACCATTCTCCAACCTCCCCTCACCCACACTTTTCTCTTATGCGCTATCCTCCACCTTTCCTTTTCACTATATCATTCAACACTTTTTCCATTATTTCCTTCCCGTACCCATCTTGTCCTAAACTTAACTTCCAGTTCTTCTCTCCAAGCTTTCTATCCTCTTCATTCCACTCCAACCTTACACACTCTCTCATCCAATGTATCCACGTTTCTTCTTCTATCCCACAAACCCTGCACTTCCTATCTTGCTCATTCATCCAGTACCTGTTACCCCACTCTTCACTACCACACCTAAACCTTGCCATAATTCTTTTCTCCTTCATACTTAATGCAGTCACAAAATACTATCCCTTCTCCCAGCCTTACCCATTCTATCTGCTATTGAACCTAGCCCCACCAATCCTTACATGACTCTTCTATCTCTCAATATCTAACACTTTCTCAACTACATCATTCACCATTCCATTACCATCTATGATCCTTTCTCCTTATCTACTCATCGACCATCCTATTCCTTCATTCATTTTCCTTCTACTTTCTATCCATTTATTCCTACAGCCACCCTCACGCATTTAATCCATTCCTTTAATACAAATTTCCTTCGCTAATCTCCACTCCACCCATACTTCTCTTTCAAAATTCACCAAGTTCTTCACTCCTGTTACCCAGTATTTCTGTTTCCCACTTTCCCGTAACACAATTTCCTGCGGTGTTGTTCTATCTACGCCTACAATCCATTTGATACATACAGCTTGTACTCTTTCTATCATTTCTCTTTCACACGCCGCCCATACATCAATACGCTACTCACACAAACATCTATAATCATTAGCCACATCTTTACCGATTCAAAACATTTCCATTCATACGCTATTCTCATTCTTTCTATCACTCCCCATACTTTCTATGTTATCATCCTAATATGTTCCATATATGATCAACTTTGCGTAAGCATCTAACCTAGGTACTTGTACATCTTCGTCACTTCTATACTTTTCTCTCCCAGCTCAAACACATCTCTCTTACATTCGCTCCCTCCTCCTTTACACACCATCACTTTCGTCTTATCAACATTCACTTCCAGGCCCCATTTATCCATATACCTCTTCACTTCTCCAATCACCTCATTCATTTCTTCCCTATTAACCTCTTCTAGGTCTGAAACGTATATATTAAATAGACAAGCGCTAAGGGGACACCCCACTGATCTTCTCACCTCGAACCAATCATACACCTGCCCATTGACTCTCGCCTTAAATTTCGTACCATCATACATTGCTACTTATCATTCTTACAATTCCATTCGAAAGCCCAACATCCACCAGTCTCTCCCACAAATACTCCCGCCTAATTTTATCAAAGGCGGCCTTGAGATCCACAAACAACAAATATACCTTCTTTATCACCGGTAATTCTTGACTAATTATATAATTAATTATATATACATATTATATGTTACATAATTATAT
Source organism: Adranes taylori (assembly GCA_009867245.2). Lineage (NCBI taxonomy): Eukaryota > Metazoa > Arthropoda > Insecta > Coleoptera > Staphylinidae > Adranes > Adranes taylori. Next base: position 2,766 of record WYDF02061903.1, read on the forward strand.
ATATGTATGTATATTTATTGTATCCACGGATGAAGTTGACAAGAAGAAAAAAAAATTTATAACTGATTTTACGACAAAGATAACATGAAAATCCTTCAAGAGAGTGCAATTTATTGCATTTTTTAGTTTAAATATAAAATTTCAATCAATTATTCTACAACAGAAAATTGTTTAACAGAAATGATTCTACATGGCCACCTCCAACTTCCACATATTTCTTCATCCTTTTAATCAATTCATTATAGAATTTACGTATGATTTGTGGTTTATTTATTTCATTCGCCGCATTCGGTATTCGTGCTTTTAATATTTCTCGATCATACGGCAGGTCATCTGCGTAAATTTTTTGTTTTAAAATACCACAAAAAAATCAACAGGTGTAAGGTCAGGCGATCTAGGAGGAAAATTTGTTCCTCCAAATCTTCCCATCCATCTTTCTCCAAACTAATATGTCAACCACTACCATACCCGAAACGTTGAATGAACAGGACACCCGTAATGTTGCCAAAAAATGTTACGCAGCATTTCTAGCGGTAGATTATCTAAAGACTGTAATAGATAAGTTTCCAATAAATGCAATACACATGTTGGTTCAAATTCTGGTCAATAAAATATGGAACAACAATTCGGTCGTAAAAAATTCCACACAAAACATTCACTTTTTTATAACGTTGACTTCGTTTTTGAATGACGTAGTTTGGATTTTGAAAAGCCCAATAGCAACTGTTTTGTGATGGAACGTGACCATTAGTACAGAAGGTTGCTTCATCAATAAAAAACTTCGTTCTGTGAATATTTGTATCTACGAGGTAATTCTCATAAATCCATAAACAAAAATCCAATCGCTTCTGTCATCCCGATTTTCTACTGTATATAGGAATTTTGTTTTAAACTGTCAAACTTTGTTTTCTCTATAGATTCTTTGCAAATGAGTTTTACTAATATTCAGACTTTGTGATCGTTTCCGTACAGATAACTTTGGTGTTTCTATCAGTTAATCTAATTCCAAAAGTAAATTTAGCCCTGAAATGTTGCATTCAAAAACAAATACTTCAAAATACGAATTTTCATTTCTAACAACCGGCTTGTAGCTAAGTGAGTAAGTCTCGGGGTTCAAAGCCGTGATGCTCCTAATAAAGAGGACGCTAATGATCCCTTATAATAATGGGCGAAATGGCGCCATACTCCTTGAACACGTCACTTTTTAAAGACATTTGTTGTGATTATTGATATTACGCACCTACTAAAAATAATATATAAATCTGTAATGAGCACAGGTGTTAAAATGATTAGTCAGAATCTAGCAACTGCATTTATGATGCGTTTGGATATGCGAAAACGCACCTAGGCATTTTGCTCAAGTATTATATACGCTCGATAAAACTATTATTTCCAAACAGAATTGCAAATCTAGACGAAATCCGCGTTAGTTTAATTTTTGTTCTAATCAATTTTAATCGCATAACCATCGCGAAGACATTGGCATTAGTTAACGCTATAATAATAATCAATGTATTTATTCAATTTTGACTTAATACACTATACCTTGTGTTTATTCAGTTCATATAAAAGTATATTCAAAATATATTTATAACTCAATTGTTAAATTAATTAAATAGATTCTTTTAATTATAATTGTTGACTCCAAATTAAATTTAAATTAATTAAAGGTAGGCAAAAAACATTTACCTACCTACTATAAAGATAATTAGTGTTTTCCAAGAAATTTTATAGGAATGTTGCGCGTTTTCATATATATAATAACCATTCTATTGATACACTTAGTTACATCCGGACCTCGATATTTTAAAGTCCTTAAAAACTCGAATTTTTTTAAATCCTCTCAAAATCTCCAAAACAGTCAATTCTGAAAAGACCTCTGTAAGTTGAAAGTTTGAAATTTATAACCACGATAAATCGAATTTATGCTGATTCTGGTGTAATACTGTAACATGAAGATTTGTCCACGTTTCTAGTTAGGTTGATGTAAAAGGATTGAGCATTAAGTACTCACAAATATGATACATACGTGAAAATAATTAGACGCCATACAAAGTTTAGCATTGTAAACAAGATTTTTGATAAGGGGACCGTCGTCGGGTAACTTAGGATAAATCTATTTTATGATCAAAGTACAAAGATAAATATTAGTTATTGATTATACCCTATGCTAATTAATTACATTTTAAACAAATCAATTGTACATAGAAGCTATGCATGGGAACAAAGTCCATTGACCGATGTTACACAGGTGTTATAGAAAATATTCTAGAATGCGCTGAGATACAAATTAATCATGACTAAGAGTATGCATATCGTTATGTGGAAGGAGACCTGAGATGTATAAAAATGGTTTACCCAGAGCAGTAAGATATAGTAATTTTGGGCGTCCGCCGGAAGTCGTAATGTTAGACTAAGTAGCGAAATAATAACCCGGAATAAAATAATATTAGAATAATAATTAAATAAAAAAATAAAGTCATGTCTAATTAAAGTGTGATCATAAATTTATTAAGTATTTTATTATACATTCGTCTAATATAGCGCGGTACTTAGCAAGAATATTCTTGGGAATAATTCAGATAAATTCACTTGAGTATAATTTTGAAGAATAGTCGAAGTTAAGTCGAGTTTAATTAGTAACAAGTTCGTTGACCATGGTAAAGCTAAAGTAAATTTAAATACGTAAGATAATGTTGCGTTACTCTAAAATAATAAATAAATAGTTTGTGAACAGCGGCAAAATCTGTAAGTACCTAGTTTAAAATTGCTTTGATGTAATTTGTCACGTATATTCAAGTGTTGATTTATTTTATTAAGTACATAGTGTTGAGTACTAAATGAGCATGTCACTGGATTGCATGTAAACATTGTTAACGAGCAAAACAATTTAATTAAGTTTAATAACTGCTGCCTGAATTATTAAGGCTTGTAACTATCGTTAAGGATTTACGTAACGAGTAATTACTCAGCCACGTAAGGCACAATTAAATCTAATCGGCACGTCCAACTTAGCGATGGTCGGGCCTAGTGTTTCACTCTAAATTAAGTGGACTGACTAGGGGATTTCGATTAGATCGTTCTGCATCAATTATTCAATTAATCGCTTTGTTAGAAGTAGCTAAACTAAAGAGCTATCTTATAAAATAACAAAGGAGTTCGGGTACCTATCATTGTGATCAGGGGATTGCTACGCTAACCCATATAAAAGTCCCTTCTCACCCATGTCATGTCGGAGAGAACAATCCTCCGCCCTAAAAAATACGCGACAATACAAAACGTGTATAACTGGTGTTCTAGTCCGCCTGTTCTAGTGCAGTTGTGTTTTGATTCAAATTGGGACCTTGAGTCTTTCTCCTTTGTTTGTTGGTTAGTGACCCCTCGTCCTACCCACTGTACTCCACAAAACAGATAGTCCTACAGTTTGTATTGCGTGTACCAGTACCATGCCGTCAGTAAAACCAAAGTGTACAGCCAGTGTTAAAGTAACCTTATAAATTAATTGAAGTCATACAATTCAACGACTAAGTGCAAAAGTTAATGCTTCAATAATTCAAGGTTAACATAACAACGTTTACTAAGATCGTCCAAGAGCGTTTACTTCAAAGATACCGTGCATGAAGAAAAACATTTATAATTATTTAAAAAAATTTTAACAGGTAAAACTAAGTACGTCTCTGATCGAGAATACCTTTTACTTCTAGTAATTGCTCATGGAGCGTTAAACAGTTTAATTAGAAGAAATAGGGGGAATGATTGAATTCATTGACGTGCGTGTAGGCGTGCAAGCGCGAAACATATTTGTCGGTGCAATATTCGTTAGTTAGTGAAGTTTTGTTAGAATGGTTTTACCTGCGTGACTGAAGACCGTAACAATCTATCTATAGATGTGTCGTAGTATATATGCAACGTATATAGGCGGGGGTGTCTTTAATAGGCGTTCATATGTTACGTGAAACACAAAAAAGGGGGATTGTTATGTAATTTTACGTCTGTTTGAGCTCGGGTTAAAGGTCTAATTACAGTTACTTTGACAGAAATGCGTTATTATATCAACATTTGTATATTCTATACTATATTGATAATATTCGTTGTTCGTTTAAGAAATTTTATAAATGTTCTATAACATTTCATTAGGACGTGTCTAATTTGCATATTATTTAATCAGCTTGCTTTTTGCTCTTAGAATGTTCAAGTCGTTTTACAGCAATATATCAAAGTTGCTCACAACGAAATTTCCATTGTCCCACGTTAGAATACCAAGAGGGTCACAATCGAACCACAAGAAATTGCTAATAAAGTTACAAATGAGCTGTAATCCACTTGCGACAAAGAAATAACGATTATTTCTTCCAATTCTAAATAATCAACGCACCAGTATAAAAATCATCGAAGAAAAAGTTGAGAAAGCTATTTTCGGCTTAAACATCCATGAGAGCGCTGGGCCAGATAATATCATCATCATCATCATCACACAGACAACTGCGTCCACTGCTGGACATAGGCCTCCCGTAAACTTTTCCGTTCCATCTACGATTTTTTTTTAGCCATACTCTACCACGCTGGCCATTGCGGGTTGCTGGAGGGAAATCGAGGATAGTGGGAAGGAAAAAATGTTTGGTTTGGGTGGATGAAAGGGGAGAGGACAATGGTTTCCCCCGTATGGTCTTGGAAGATAAACAAGGCTCGCGTGGGCAGGGGCGCGTCCCTGAAGTAGATCTATCATCTATTGGGAATATAGATGAGTATCTACCCGCTACCCAGATAATATACCTTCTAAATAATAATAATATATACATTTACAGCAAGAATATTCGAACTTAAAACCTCGAATTAATTCTTTCTAATCTTCTACTAAAGGCAGGTTCTGGCAGGTTCATATACTCAAACATGAACAAAACATGTAGTGATTCCAATAGTATGTTTTATTGGAATAATAATAAAATATAATGTCAAATATGAAATAAATAATGATATAAGTCTTTCTTAATAAGTAAAAATGAATAAATAATTGATACATAAAAGAAAACTGATAATCAAATGTAAAGTTTATGCCACTAACGCGAATGATACGAAATATTGGTAAAGTTCGGCGGCTCCAATAATCTTTTAGAAGTGGTTTAAGGTACCTTCTTCTTCGTTGGAGGAATCTTCGTAAATCGTAGAAGGCGTATTCTTGACTCGAAGAATGCAAGCAACAGAAATGTGTGGTACGCATATTACGAAGGTAAGAAGAGAAATAATTAGCAATCCACTTTAGGCTCGACTCACACAAAGTGCAAGCTCAAAAGAAAGGATTGTACACGAAAAATGATGGAAAGGACTTAGAAAACAATAGAATAGAGAAATGCGTGCGAGATTCAAGGGGTGCAGACAGTGAAGTAAGCGGTGATAGATAAATTAACTGGAGAGTTCAAACCAATTTGTAATCGTGTATGTACAATAATTCGACTGGAAACGAGTGCGAATATTGTATATCTGCACATTCGTGCATGGTAAAACTCGACTACAGAGAGTGCGTATTTCCTAGTATCGTTTATTTTCTTATGAACCGGTTTCAAATCATAATTTCTAGGTTCTTCTTCAGCACTAAACGCTAAAATATGTATAGGGAATATCAATATTTTCTATTTTATGTTAAGGCCTATTGCACTTACATTTTTTGAAGATTATTTGTTTCCTTTTTCTTTTGTTTACTAACATTTAATGGAAACTAACTATTACAGTTATAAGGTTAACTATTGTATAACAAAAATTATAAAAAATATTCTATTGACTGGTTATGTTTCTTCTTTTTCTTTTATTGAGTTCTCTCTTGCTTTTCTTTCATCTTCTTCTATAATTTCTTATATGGATTCTTTTGTGGATTATTGCCTTTTCTTTTGAGGCTGTATTTTTTTATTTTGTTTTTAATTTAATTCTAGGGGTTTTCTTTTTAGATGGTGAGTGCGGTATATAGTGGTTTGAAGTTTAGATCTATTTGTTTATTGACTAGTTTTCCAGTGTGTTTTCGATTTCAATTTCCAGTGATTCCAGGAGAAGAAATTACCATCCTTTCTTTCGGCATATAATATTTTCATACCCTCGTTGTTGAAATTGTGGTTGTTTAAAAAAAGATGTTTTCCAAAGTTTGATGTTATGCTGTTTTTATGTGTTCTTTTATTCTCGTTCTAATTTGTCTTCCAGTAAACTTAGAGAAAATTTACATACTCCGGTAAGATGAATGACAGATGCGGAAAATATCTGAAAAAAAAAACATTACATAGAAACCGCCCACAAAGTCTACAACAAACTCTTAAACATTCTGAGCTACAATTGGAATAAGAATGCCATCATGGAACAAAGTGGGGTTTATAAAATAACCTGTTAGTGCAATAAGGAATATATAATTGAAACTGGAAGACAAATTAAAACCAGAATAAAGGAACTCATAAAACAACATAACGTCGAACTTTGTTTACCAAGTTTGTTAATCAGTTTATTTGAAAATAACCACAAAATCAACAAAGCGGCAATGGAAATATTACATACGGGAAAAAAAGGATAGAAACTTCTACTCCTGGAATCAGTGGAAATTTAAAAACGGTAAACAGTTTGGGCGAGACTATATACGACACCCATTGTCACTTAGGAAGGGAACAGTGAAGTATAATGCACATGTATACAGGTAGATGTAAAACTTCGGTCCAGTGTGTGCGGGTTGGTACACACTATAAAGATCTCCACACGAGTTAAGCGGGGAAGGGTTGGTGCGCGGCAAAATTATCTGGCATCCTTCCTGCCGGCTGTAGTGCGATAGTACTTTAAGTTGAAAATAGGCTCATAGTAAAAACATATATGAACAATAAAAGCAAAAAATATACAATAGAATATTGTTTTATTAAAAATGTTTATACAAAGTTAACACCTAACCTTACAACTGTGTAATAGTTAATTTATAGTAAATGTTAGTAAACAAAAGAAAAAGAAAAAACAAATAAGCTTAAAAATATTAAGTATAACAACTCATAACAACAATAGAATATATTGTTATTCTCTAAACATATTTTAGCGTATAGTGCTGAAAGTGACCTAGAAATTATGGTTTGAAACCGACCCACAAGAAAATAACCTGTAGATGTCGAAGAGTTGTGCAATAATATTTCCTCTAGCGTTTTATCTGCGATTCTCTTCTTTGGTTTTCGGCCAAAATTCCGACAAATCAACAAATAATCCCGACCATTCAATCGTTTTTTTTTTTATAAATCTACTTCTGAGGTCTTATACTCTTCAATTAATAGCAGTAATATTTATAGGAGGTTTTTTGATACAGTATATGATAGGAAGCATTATGGATTAGATCACTTGGATGTCTTATACTTATCATTGATCGTAAACATGTTCTTTCCGCAATTTCTAGTAGATTAAACGTTGATTTTTTTGCAGCTTGGAATATATGGGAAATCTATATGAGCATATATGGGAAATTCATACTCAGTCATGGAGCGGCTAATCATTTTGTTAATTTTAGATGCAGTACCTAGGTTGGTTGATACCTTCATCTTTGTATCAAAGGGCCTGGAAATGCTATGCCCTTGCGATTACATTTTTTAAATAATTTCGACCTGTAATCGGAAGTTCCATTTTTCATCAGGTAATTAGCCTTTGAGCAGAATGTTAATATTATCTGCCGTTATTTATATAACAGCAGATACCTTATATCTTATTCACCTTATGGTGAATAAGGTAAATATTCTTCATTTATTAAACCATAACATTATATTGATTACCAAATTTTGAAGCTCCTGAATTGCAATTATAGTACTATATGTGTGCGATTAGCACTGTATCGTCAGCATACTGTAATATACAGTGCGTCCATAAAATAACTCATAAATTCATTATTAGCTAAATTTCTATTAAAAATTCCCGAAACAGATCGATTTTTTATTTGAATTTACTGTTTTTTAAAATAATAATCTAATATACAGGGTGAACTCCCTTCGTGTGATGACGTCGTCAGCAGTTTTTTTTAATGGAACAGCCAATTTTTTCAATTTCCAGATTTCGCTTCCTGACCTGATTTCAAAAATATATCATGCGTTGCTTCAAATTGTTACAGGGTAGGGCAAATATACAAAATAAATGAAGAATTAACGTAATAAATAAAGAAAAATTTAAATCTTCGGATTTCGACAACAGAATAATATATTTAAATTCACTTCATTTTAAAAATATCAGTCGATATTTCGGTTTTTATGTTTTAAAACCATCATCAGGATTAAAAACAATTGAAAAATTGTTAAACATCAAAGTATATGTTATAATAAATGGTCTACAGCCTCTAGCAGTTGTTGTAGTACAATAATTATAGTTTAAAGTGAAAACACCTAATAAGTGTAACTACAGTGATCCCATGACCTTATCTGTTGTCTCGAACTTTATATTCTACCAATGAATAGAAACTTTAATATTGATTGGTATTATATAAGGTTCGTGACAACAGCTAAGGTAATGCGATCACTGTAGTTACACTTATTAGGTGTTTTCACTTTAAACTATAATTATTATACTATAACAACTGTTAGAGGCTGTAGACCATATATTATAGCATATACTTTGATGTTTATACAATTTTTCAATTGTTTGTAGTCCTGATGATGGTTTTAAAACATAAAAACCGAACCGTCGACTGATATTTTCAAAATAGTCAATTTAAATATATTATTCTGTTGTCCAAAGCTGAAGATTTTTATTTTTCATCATTTACGTTGGACGTGATAAAAAAATACTAATAATAAATAAATTTAATTGAATGAGGTAGTTATACAATTATTGTGATACATTACCAAAAACAAACAAAAGAAGATTTACAATAAATGTTCAAATTATTCTCCATTGACTAGTAAACAATGACTTACAGGGCAATACATTCGTCTCTAACATTTTGGTGGATAGGAAGAAAGGGATAAGTGGAATGGCCCGCTAGATCACCTGATCGGAGTCCATTAGATTTCTTTTATGGTGTTATTTAAAATCTGGAGTCTATATTAACAGACCTGAAAATATCCGTGAACTAAAAAACCGAATCAGGCAGGGATACAGAACATAACACCCGCTATACTACAAAATGTTAGAGACGAATGTATTGCCCGGTTAAGTCATTGTAAATTGGTCAACGTTTATTGGAGAACAATTTGAACATTTATTTTTTTTTGTAGTTTATCACAGTAATTGCATAACTACGTCATTCAATTAAATTTATATATTATGTTAATTCTTTATTTATTTTGTTTATTTTAATCAATGTATGATACATTTTTGAAATCAGCTCAGCAAAACGAAATCCGGAAATTGAAACAAATTGTGTGTTCCATTAAAAAAAAACTGGTGATAACGTCATCACACGAAAAGAGTTCACCTTGTATATTATATTATTATTTTAAAAAACAGAAAATTAAAATAAAAAATCAACCTGTTTCGGGAATTTTTAATATTAATGTTTATTTAACTAATAATGAATTAATGCATTACTTTATGGATGGACTGTATATGCAGATGAGTTATATTTGAATCATAACATGGCATGACAAAAAATATTGTACATGAATGGAAAAAGTGGGTACCTTGTGGGACTCCCTGTACCATGAGAAAAGTTGACGAGACTTTATTATTAATTTTTACCCTTAGTTTATTGTCCTTCAGGAATTTCGTTATAATTAGTATGAGAAATCTGGGGCGATACAAGTTATATAGCTTATTCGAGGTATGATCAGGTAATAAGAGGAATTTGGAAATTTCATGAGTTGCAGACGTCATGGCAAATTTTTGTTATGTTTTTAAGCGTTATAAGTGGTACAAACGTTTCCAAGAGGATTGCGAAGATGTTATAGATGACAAACGTGTTGGGCGTTCTCAAAAACTGATATCCGTTCGCAAAAACATCAAAAACTGATATTAACATCGAAAAGATGAAAAAAAAAACAGTTATGGGCAACAGCCGAATCACTATCAGAGATGTTGGCATTTCATTTAATTCATTTCAAGGTATTACTTCGAATATTTTGGGCATGATACTAGTGGCAATAAAATTTGTACCCAAATGGTTGCATTTCGATCAAAAACGGTGTCAAATTGATGTTGCTGAGGAGATGCTTAATGAAATCAACAACAATCCAGAATAGTTCAAGTAAATCATAACTAGTGACGAAACATGGTTGTATAAATATGACCTCAAAATTAAGGTCCAATCATCCCGATGGAAGCTTCCTAAAGAACCAAGATAAAAATACTCGCTCAATTCGCTTCAATGTAAAAGTGCGACTCACTTTTACTGCAACATCAATAGCATAGTGTACCATGAGTTCTTGCCACCAAGTCATACAGTCAATAAAAAGTACTGCCTAGAAGTTTTATGCCATTTACGTGAAACAATTTGAAGAAAACCTCCGAATTTGTAGCGAGACAACTCTTGGCGATTGCGTCACGATAATGCATCTACGTACACTTTGTTGCGTGTTCGTGAATTTTTGACAAGAAAGAAGACCTTTATGATTCCGCATCCTCTGTAATCACCCGACTTGGCAACCTGCGACTTTTTTTTATTCCAAAAGATGACAAAGGCCATGAAAGTACAACGTTTTGTCGATATTCATAAAATCAAAACAGATTCCCTAACACAATTAAACGCCATATCGAAAATTGAATTTCAGGCTTACGAAGAGTTGAAAAAATGCTGGAAGAAATGCATTATGTCCAAAGGAGATTACTTTGACGGGGACACTATTAACATTGAGGAGTAAATAAAGCTTATTTGAGAAAAATGATAATTCGGCGTATTATTTGATCATATCTCGTATAGTAGAGCTTCATGCCACACGCTATCAAATGCTATTTGTATGTCAAGAAATAAAGCTGCTGAAAATTTTTTTGATGTGTGGTGAACTTGTACATTAGATGTAAATAAGGTTATGGGATGTATAGTACTAAGTTCACTACCAAAGCCTAATGAATATGAGGGAATCTTCTCACTGAAAAGTTTTTCTAATTTAATTTTAATTAGTTATTCTAGATTTTTTTCCAATGTAGGAAGAAGTGTAATTTCCCTTCAGGAGGTTTTTGTCCATGTCTATCTTCGTGATGTTGATTATAATATCTTCTTTCCATTCTTTCGGATAATAATTGCCCAGACAATAATTATAAATCTTTAATATATAATCCTGAACAAAACACCCTGAAATATACAGGATGTTTTGTATTTACATAATAAATCAAACATATGTTTCTTAATGGGACTCCCTATATTTTATCACAGATTTTCATAAAACTTATTTTGCTGGTTCATATATAAGATTTTACTGTTATACAGGGTGAATCAAAAGTTATAATCAATATTGTGAGTTTAACGTCCTATGTATTCCATACTAAAAACAATCAACTGTTTCTCTCATTTCCAGATGTTTTTAATGTTAGTCTACCACTATGCCAAGGGCCCACTTATTCAATATTACAAAAATTGTGTATAGGGTGAGTCAACACTCAAATTCAATATTTTCTGATTTATCTCAAATGGATCACCAAATGGATTTTATATTATGAAATTGAAGAATATTTAAATTACTTTCAGTTTCATTAAGCATTTCTTATACCTGAAATCATTAGTTCCTGAGATATTCGCAATTGAGCAAACGATAACAAGTTGGCTGTACATAAATGATGAGACAAACTAAAATATCAATTTCTACACTTTTATAAGAATAAGACCTATGTAGAGTCTACTGAGACTCAATTAAATTGTGTATTAATTTGTAAATATTTAATTGTATTGAAAAATGAATTTTCCGGTGTAGGAATTAGTAGATATGATCTGAATATTAGGAGAATGTATGAAAAATTCTTGGTTTGCAAAAAGTATTTACCAAGAAAAATATTCGGATCGAAGACAACCTGAAACTATTACATTAAAACGATTAATGGAACGTCTTACTCGCAATGGTTCAGTAGCATATGAAAAAAGGAGTGAAAATGTATGTCCGATTATAGTGCCCAATAAAATAACAGACCATTGCCATGGATAACATATGGTATCATAAACGAAAGGAAAGTCTTTATAAAACTCTTAAAAGAAATCCCCTTAACATATATATCTTTAAGTAGAGAATTTAAAGAATATAACACTAAATTATCAAAACTAATAAAAACCACGAAATCCCATTATTATCAAAAGATAATAAAAGAAAACGTAAACAATCCTACAAAATTATGACAATGCGCTAAGGCTTTCGTTAATATCCATAAGTCAATTAATACAATCTCGTAAATCAGAGATATTAATAATACTCTAATAAATAATGCCTCGGAAATTGCAAACCTATTTAATCAACACTATATAAATATGCCTAAACTGTTAGCTGATGGCATAAAAACAAATAATAAATGGTCTATTGGCGAACTCTATGAATCTATCAATTTCCAATAGAATTAACCAATCGTTATTCCTGAAACCTGTGCTTGAACAAGAGGTACTAACAGAAATAAGAAAATTTAAAAATACCAAAAATCCCTGGTAATGACATTTAACAAGTAAAATATTAAAATGTATAGCTCAATCAATTGCTAAACCTTTGCCTTACATTTTCAGCAAGTGCATTGAAATTGGATACTATCCTAAGCAATTCAAAGAAGCAATATTTAAACGTCTATATAAGTCGGGTGATAAAGAAATAATGCTCAATTATACATCAATTCCCTTTAAATCTAATTTATCCAAAATATTTGAAAAACTCATAAAAATGCAGTTATTATGATTTTTGGATAAACATAACATTTTAAATGAAAATCAAATCGGATTTAGGGCATCGAAAAGTACAAAGACGCAATAGCATGCTTAACTGGTAAAATATATCATTGTTTGGATACATCAAAACCATCTTTAGCCATATTTTTGGACCCACAAAAAAGTTTTGTGGAAAACTTATATGGTATGGGAATCAGAGGCTTACCGTACCAATTAATACAAAGTTACTTAACAGTCAGGCAACAGGTTGTATACGTGATCGGAGTTAAGAGTGAAGCTCTAATAGTTACTTATGATGTTCCTCAAGGCATAGTACTAGGCCCTATCTTATTTCTTATTTATATTAACACTATATTTGATGTTAAAATGGAAGCAGATATAATGTGCTATGCTGATGACTCAGTTTTGTTTGTACAAGGCAGCAACTGGCAAAATGTTTTACGCAAGGCACAAAATTACATCTCTTCAATAAAACGTCGCTGAAAGTAAATTTGTCATGTTTTCATCCCAAAAAACTGGATTACCTAATATTAATTCGTTAAAAGTGCATCATAACTCTGATTGTATTACAAAAAAATGTCAGTGTATAACCTTAATAAAACGTCAAGAAATTTAAAGATATTCGGATATTTATATCGACTCTAATATGACTCTAATAGTCGCAAAACCTATCACACTCGCTGTATGTCTTACACATTCAAAAGCCTTAAATACATATAACAAATCTGTTAAGAAGTACTTCGCATTATCACAATCAATTCTTACACATGGTATCTTAGTATGGGGAGGTTGCACGAAGGAACGTCAAGAAAGTAGAAGTAGCCCAAAAATTGATAATTAAGATCATCTACAATAAACCATATAGGTATTCATCTAGAGACTTGTTTGTAGAAACAGAACTTTTAAGTCTTAAACAGTTACACATATTGTCGACATTAAAGTTTTACTACAGGCACAAAACATCTTTAACTCTCTTAACTTTTAGTCATGATACTAGAATTAAAGAGAATGCACAAATTTTGCACATGAACAAGACTATTGGACAGAAATTTTTCTTTTACCATATACCAATCTTATTGAAGGTTCTACCGAATTGGATGAAAATAACATCCGTCCCAAATAAGAGTTTCACTACGTATTGTAAAGACTTTCACTACTAGACGTTTCTTTTAATTTTTATCTAAATCTAATATGGCGGAAATCCACCATTTTTAATTTAGCCAAAAGTTTTGTTTTAACGGCTAAAATTTTTTACACATAGTCCTTTGTATTGTGCATGTAATGGAATGAGTCCCATTGTTCTACCTCCAACAGAACGCAACGTTGCCACGTTTCACACTTATAAACTGAATATTTCTCAGAAACTATAAAATATACGATATTCAAATAATTTTTATTGTATAGGCCACCTAAAGTTCCTTCGATTTTATTTGAAACACTGTATACATGTTGTTCTTTTTTATACAAATTTTGCGGCCCATTTTTTCGAAAACTATACTAACAATTTCTTTTAAATTTCTTGAATCGCAAATTCCTTTAAGTCTGAAGTGATTTAACGACTTTGAAAAAACGGGCTCGTAAACTTCGAAGTAATTTGACTGTGAAAACAATTGTGCTGCCTTAAATATTTCGCTTTGTATAAATGTTGGCATGGGGAGCGTATATCAGTCCAAGGGACCTCAATTTTACCAGTGTAAATAATTGAATGTAGTAAGCCAATTTTGCGCAATATTTTTTTTTTAGTAACACCCAGTATATTTTAATTTATATATTTTGATAGTTCTTTTGATTCTCTTTACTGAACATGAAGGGTCAAAATTAAATAGTTCCGAAGATATTGGCTCTAATATCATAAAACTTCTCCATTTGTCACCTTGGTAACCGTAAATAAACATAACACGCGTACTAGTTGAATAGTAGAAGTTACAAAAAAAAACGTAAATAATATTTTCATTTTATGACATCTACAAGACAAATTATATTTAGGGAGCCCTTATATAGCCATTATATAAAATACACGATTTTTCCTTTGGTGTTTCTATTATTTTGTAATTATTTTGTAAAAATGCTTCTCAAATAAAAAAATGCTATTCACAGCTGTTCGGTATCTTTCAGAAGAAAATAATAATTAGTAATGTGTTTGTTCCAAAATCACATTTCAAACTTACCTATTATTTATAACATTTATTATTAACCGATGTGAATGAAACAATACACAAAGTACCCAGTACTACCAACTATATACCATCATATTGCAAAAAGAGGAGCGCAAGTCGGTCGATTGCCGATCAATCGGTAGGTATATATTTCTGACAACAGGGCGCAAACTGGTCGATTTCAGGTAAGAGCGTAAAATGGCCTGGCGCAAGCCGTCCGACACCATTGTATAAAAATGGATTAGAGATTCAACAGAACTTGAATCAATCATCTGAACTTAACTAAATTGTATATTCTAAATTGTAAACCAAATTGTATATTTTACATTATATATTCACAAAATCCCCTTACGAATCCTACCCTTTTCCTACCAGTTCGTCAGTTTCACTACATAAATACTTATATATAAACGTCTAGCTTTGTCCATATGTCTGTCCGTCTGCCTGGAACGTTTTTGACCTACGTTCATTGTGATTTTTCTTGTGCCATTTAATATGTGAAATTAAATGTCAAATTTTGTAATTACATTTAAATTAAATATGACCTGATAATGGATAGTCGTTTTACGATGGATTATCATCTAGTATATAATATTTCAGTTTGTATAGATTGTGTATACCTTTTCTATTTTTATGTATTTACTTTTATTATGAACAAACTTTTGTACTGTGTTATATAAATAAATAAAATAAAAAATGTGTAGATTGAAGATATCTACACTTTTGTGGGCTTAACTTAATGCTACAGGACTCACTTATCTACCTGATTTTTAATAGATTCTTGACTGCACCTTCAACGCTTGTTCGATCTTTATAATCGGATTAAAATCGAAACAGGTATACTGTTTCTATCGGGTCCTCTGACATTACCTTAGGCCCTTTTGGTGAGTAACCTTTTTTGATATATGTTATAATAACGACTATATAGATAGAGTTTTGACGCACTAATGATTCACTCTGTATATACGCATGCGTTGAATAGTATATGGACGGTTTGTTGCTCTCTCCGAACGTACCTTAAACAATTGGCAATCCAACAACGCAGAACATAAATAGAACATACAGCTGGGCATTGAACGTATCAAAATGTATGGTCCTCCATATGAGGAAAACGTAAAAAGTAGTAAAAAAGCAGACACTACAAATTATCTAATTCAAAAATCTTTTTCGGCTATTAATGTAACTGATGTTGTCACCATTTATAAAACGTATATAAGGTTTATTCTTGAACATATTGTATCCGTGTGGAATGGCGGATATTCAATTAATGGAAAAAATCACTAAGATCAGGACACTTCGTAATATGAATTGTACAAATACGTGTAGAAGCCTGGGGGATAGGATACGCACGGAAACAGAAGATCTCGCGACGACGTTATCTAAACATACTACTCGTGCAAATTTAACATTTTCACGTGTATCTCGAACACTCAGCAATATGGCAACCAAGCTACAGAGAGAACGATGCAAAAAATCCTCCAAGAATGTTCTTTCAAAATTGTTGGAAGACAATGTATGATCCAATCCAGAAACATAATTCATTTAAAAACAAATGCGATATGTGAATACATATCAGCGCAATCAAATAAAAATACCAATTTAGCTCGTTAAGCAGGGTTCTTTCTCGAGTCAGCCGACATGTGGCGGTCATAGGGCACGCTACTAAGAACTTATCGCAATATGCTACTTTCTGTTAAGGTTTTTAATAATAATAATAATTTTTTAACACTAACTATTCTTATCATGCTTATCGTGTTATGGGTGTTTCTTCTGCCATTTAATCTTTTACGGACCATATTTACAAACTGTATGACCCATTTTCTCGAAACGAGTGCACAGGATTTTTAAAACATACCATGTATAACAAAAAAAATTAATGCTTAAGCAAAACAGAGAAGCAAATTAGAAAAGTGCATTTTTTAAATAGCTTGGTTCCTGTAATTAAATAAATAAAACTTGGCCCCAAGAAAGTCTGAGACTGGGTAAACGGTAGCTTAATTTTCATTTAATTTATTTTTTGAATAGATTCAAATATTTTAAACTTTTACTTTCTATTTATGAGGCTCAATCGTTAGATCAAGTTTAATATAAATTTTAGGGATCGATTCAATTTTTGCAATGTTTCCTGGTTTTATTTTGTTCGTTCAGACCTTGGTTTTTTGAAACTAATTTTCACTAAAATTAGTAAAGTATTAAGAGCAATCGAGTGCTCGCAAACCGCAGCTGTGCTTATTTATGCTAACTGACTGTTGCGAATTCCATAAATATACAATACTAAGGCGGACCATAACCAATGACATGTGAATTATTCTTGACATGACATGTGAGAGTCTTTTTCTATATAGCACATACTAAAACTATCACGGAATATAAATAAATAATTCAATAGATATGAAGTATAACTTCTAAGTCCTATTATTTGGAGTCCAATATAATTTGAAGAAAACTACAGGATTCCAAAACTCCAACAAATTTATTACTTGTATATACCCATCTCTAGACTAAATAGTAGCATAATCAATAGTGATAGCTGTGCCATCTATGTACACATTTCGGAAACATCTAATATAAAGAAGTTGGCTGTAAATGAAATTATGCTACTAAAAATCTGTATGCTACTAAAAAGAAAACTAAGGCCAACGAAGCGTACATCCAAGTGACACACGATACTAATATAAAACCATTCGACATTATCAACTTTTAAATAGATTTTAAATCTCCTCGTATTTTTTGGAATTCAAAAAGATAAATTTTTCACCCAAAAAAAGAAGTTCCACTTGATAAGGTTAAATACAAATGCTAAAAAACATAATTTCTAATATACAAAAAATCAGTCACAACATTCTTGATAACGAATGTTGTGACTAATTTGGCACATACTCAACATTGGAATGAACAAGATTTCATTTTGTTTTGATTGTTAACTGTGCAGGGCCGTAGTTACCGGTGTTCAAATGTGTTCACTTGACACGGGCCCGGACTCACACGGGGGGCGGGCCATTTACTTAGAAACTGCGAACTCTATATTATAAAATATGTGTATAGTTTAGTTTAGAATATAATAATATAAAAATTACCATATTGTAAATATGTATTTATATTGTACAAGTGAGCCCGTTAAATCGTGAACGATCTACTTCTTCTTCTTTAATTGATTAACGTCGGCCTGTTATCCCATTTGGTCTATACCGACATTTTTAGGTAGGCATTATTATCAATTTGTTGCATTGTCTTTACTTTGTCTTCAATATTTACTAGTATTCTTTGATAAAATGTGGTAAACGATCGAGATTTAAGAAAATATGTGTCGTGTAGTTTTATCTCCTGCCTCAGGGCAGGCAGGTAAATCTGAACCCCCGCCCCAGCCTTATGAGGAGACTCGTTCATCTTTCAAGCCCCCCTCACTGGGTGCTTGAAATCACAAATAAACTTAAAAGTATTTTATGCTATAGAAGGAATAAGATTAATTAAAACTAGGTTTAGAAAATAAAATATGTGAAATAGGAATAGGATAGCTGACAAGGGTGTTTGGAGTTTGGTATGTAGGTGTTGGATTTAGCGACCGACGCCAAAGTGAAAACGAAAGTCCGTGAACGATCTAATAAATTTGAGAGGATTACTGGATAGTGGTGTCTTTCTATATGCAACCCACCCGCCTTTGTGTGTGCCTGGTTGCTATTCCCACAATGTAAAATTCTCTCGGTGACAGAATGAAGATACAGTGATATATATGTGACACATAAGCACTGTTATAAAAGAATAAAGTATAAGTGATTCATTTTATAAAAGAAAACATACCTGGAAAAAGGCCCAAGTCCAAGATGTAGACTGAGCGTTATGTGATAAAATACTTCGCGCGAGTACCTACGTACGAATAAAATCATTATGAAAACATAACAAATCTGCGATGATCCCAGTTTAAGCTTGTCTGAAATTGCGTTTGGTATTGTTCTTGCGTGTTTAAATCTACGCGCCTATAAAAGCGCCAATCACTGTTGCAATAGAATTCATTTTAAAATTTGGTTTGTGCTTGAACGTGGTCGTGAAACAATTTAAGTTAATACACTTGTATTATTGAAAATTTGACAATGAGTAATTATTCTCATTTATCTCAATTATTCTCATTTATTCTCATTCTAAACGTAATTGAACTTGAAGAAAAGAAGAAAAAATGTCTAAAATTGATAGTAATTTAAAATCAATTACTGCAGAATCTGCGAGTACATCAACGACCGTAATTGTGCCAGAAGAAAATTTTGCTGACAATGGCAATGCGACTTTAATCTCAATTTCTACATCTGACAATACAACAGGTAACATATGTTTATAATTTCGAAAGATTAATTAATAAGTACTGTCTGTTTTTAATATTTACATTTCTCATCCAGCACACACAGTGTGCTGTAAGAAAGGTAATATGTATGAAAGGTAATATAATTTTTAAATTTGAGATGTTTACAGAAGAGTGAATGTGACGCTCACCTATTAGTTTTTTAATATTTTCATACAGGTTGTCACGTCACAAAATGCATAATAACACTAATTTACTTTTTCTCGACTCTCCTGCCTGTCACTTATAATGGAAATATTTTGTGGTCAAGTTATTTAATTTGTACCCCTATACTACAAAAAATATCGATTATACAGGGTGATTGAAAATGTGTAATTAAATTAACACATATAATACAGAAAATTGTTGAATATGTATTTGTGGCTAATAAATCAATGTGAGAAATGTTAGGCGATCCAGAAAATCCACTTATTTTGATTTAAATTGAAATGACAGATCAAAATGTAGACAAAAATCAACCAGATCTTCTTGAGAACAATACTATTGAGAGATTTGCAGATATTGGAAAATGTTCATCCAGGGAAACATTGACACCAACTCAAAAGCATTTCATAATTGAATTCGAAAGCAAGCCGTCCTGCTCACAACAAGGTCCATTTCCCAAAGACAAAAATAATAAAGTTTTTCAACAGGTATATATACAAAAATTACCAAATCGGGGAAGCGAACGGAAAGATTATGGATTTATTACTCCTAACATACTAATAAATGTTATTGTAAACCATCTTGGCGTTTTTCAAAATCAAATGACACTTTTGTAAAAGGTTAGATGATTGGCCACATTTATATCAAGCAGTTAAAACGCATGAAGGGAAACATGACCATATTCAATCTTGCGTAACATATGATACATGGAAATCAAATAAAACGATAGATTCTGAACATGAAGAAAATATTAAGCGATATTTCTGTTTGGGTTAAAAGTTTAGAACGCATTATTGATGTCGCTTTAACTTTAGCTTTATCTAATATGTCATTCGGGGAACTGATGAAACGTTCAAATCTAAAAATCATTAATCTACTTTGGAAAGTACGATCCGATATTAAAAGCTTTATTAAAGAATCATACTAAATATTCAACTACCTATTTTAAGTGCGACAATTCAAAATGAAACAATTGAAACGTTGGCTAACTCTGTGAAATCTGACTTAATTACCTCCATCAAAAATGCTGCATTTTTTTTCAATAATCATTGATACAAGTCAAGATATTTTTAAAACTGATCAACATAGTCTAGTTGGTAAGATATGATAAAAATGTTTATGACATAAATAATAAAATAAGTGAAATTGTTATCATGGATTAATTCCAGTCATTAATCAAACTGCTGCCTTATTAACTGATACTATAATAATTGAAATTAACAACAATGGTTTAAGTTTTGAAGAGTTGCGTGGTTAAGGTTATGGCGGGGCGGCAAATAAGAGTGGAATTTATAACGAGGTTCATGTAAAAATTTCTAACATTGCTCCTATCGCTCCTTATGTACAATGCGCTGCCCATAATTTTAATTTGATTCTAAATGAAAGTTAAAAATGTGGAACATTAACCCGTTTTCATCATTTTATTGAAAAAATATGTTTATTTTGGTCATAGTATCAAATGGTGGCAGATGTTAAAATCAACTATATATAGTGGTTCCAAGATAACAATAAAAAGATTGACACCTACACAATAGTCGTCTCGTCATGATGGCTTATAAGCTGTTCGTTTTAGATATGTCGATTTGCTAAAAACTTTAAGCAAAATAATTCTAACTTTATCTAAAAAATCTGAAGTTAATGAGGCTCAGTCCTTAAAGGACATCCTTCAAACGTTTGACACAGTATTTTTAATTGTAATTGAGACAAAAGTGTTACAATGTGTAGACAATGTTTCCAAAGTTTTACAAAATTATCAACAAAACATTTGTGAAGCACGTAAGCTTATGCATAATGCATATAACAAATTCTTGAGCTACGCTTAAAATTTGATGAGTTGAAAGATGAAGCTTTTGTTATTGCAAAACAATGGAGAACCAAAACAGAAAGACGAATAACGAATAACTTTTTTTTGATGATTATATTGATACATATTCATTCAAAAATAGTGAAGAAAATTTTAAATTAATTTTATAAAACACTAGCTATTGTTATTTCTCAATTACAAATTAGATTTCAAGGTATTCGCACAATTGTAAACCAATTTAGCATACTTTTATCTGAGAATTAATTTCTGCATCAGATAATGAAATTTATTCATCAGCTGAATCATTCCGTAAATTTTATTACAATGACATCTCTGACGACTTTACAAGGCAGTTACTTTCGTTGAAAACTTGCTTTGGAAAGGAATTAGAAAACATATTTATAATACCAAATTTATTAAAATTTATAATTATTCAAAATAAATCATCAAATAGTAATTTTTCTGAAATTATAACCGCATTATATTTATATTTAACTATACCAGCAACTGTGGCATCAACAAAGAGATCATTTTCTAAATTACAGATGATTAAAAATTATTTAAGAAATACAATGACTCAAAATAGACTGTCATCCGTTGCAATAATTTCAATAGAAAACGACGTAGTTCGATCTATAGATTAGAATAAACTAATAAATACGTATGCTACGCAAAATCAAGAAAAATTAATTTTTATTTCTTTCGTGTAATCTAATGTGTAATATTTTGTATTTTTTAACATTATGTTTACAAATTCATGTTGAAATTTTTCTTATTTTTATGTTTCATGTATTATCTATTGGTTGATTATTTAATTACAAATAAATTTCTATTTAAAAAATCTATTGTCATCTTTATACAAATTTCTAGTTCCCTATCTCCAACAATAAAATAGAAAACTTGTACGTGTGATTTTATGGTAGGTATGTAAACGTAAAGATATGGGATGAAAAAAGATGGAGGGGGAGGGGGGTGAGGCGTTCACTGAGTTTGAGGTCAAATGCCTTTAAATGAAAAATAACCTACACATTTTGCTCAGTAATATACTTACCTATGTATAAAAAAGAAGT
>WYDF02061904.1:0-11733 GCA_009867245.2 Adranes taylori
AAAAAGTTTAGTTTCTTTAAAGAAAGTGCAAAAAACATGGTATTAATATGGGCATAGAACCTAAATTTCAAGCCATAAGAAGAATACAGTCAAACAATTAGCTGGTAAGCTATGCGAAGATCAGAGGATTATGAATGCTGAACATCGTTTTGAAATTGAAGTTTTCAATGTTACCTTCGACACAGCAGAAATGGAACTTCAGAGACGTTTTGAAAGTTTAAATGAGATCGCTGGTATATTTGCCGGACTGCACCCTACAACTCTACAAACACCAACTGATGAAGAATTCATCGAAGTAGCAGAACGTCTGCAGTATGAGTATAAATCTGATTTAACACCTTCGTTTAGTGCTCAACTCCTATCCTTCAGGGCTAGTTGGAGACCACAAATAGCAGAATTGTCTTGAATACGAGAGGTAGCTGAATTGTTAATTATTCAAAATGAATTTCTCATTTCGGCTTTCCCGGATATTTATACTTTAGTTTGATTATTTTTAACCCTACCAGTAAGTGTGGCAATATCGAAACGATCATTCTCAAGATTAAAATTAATAAAAAATTATTTTCGAAGCACAATGACTGAAAAAGGCTCTCTGGACTCGCCATTTTATCAATTGAAAACCAGAGAGCACGTGAATTAAATATCGAAGATATTGTTAGAAATTTTTCAAAAATGAAATGTACAAAAGTTAAAATTTAATTGACAGTATTTTCTAATATTATAGGGGTAGTTTATTTTTGTTCTTTCTTTTACTAACCAGGTGTTTCCAATGTTTCCTTTATTTAGGGACAATCAAATTCAAAGGACCTTCTTTTTTCCTCCTCAAAATTGAGGGGGCCCATTAATAAACTTTGCACCAGGGCCCAGTTGTTACGTCACTGGTTATTCTTATGCGATATATTTAACAAATATATATTGTATTATACCTTATTATTGTATATTCAAACCGTAAACATTGTAGCATCCAAACCATATGTTCTCAATTTCAATTAATTGGAAGATGATTTTTCATTGTTATTTCAAAATAAACTTACTTAAAATTTTAAAACGAGACCAGTTTTACAGGATTGAAATTTATACAACCAAAGGAGATTACCAATTCTAAGTTAGGTTTAAATAAAGTTACCAAATAAAATAAAATTCTGGAAATTAAAGTTATGTGAATTGCTATATATACGTTAATTAGTTTTTCTTCCTTTTTCTCTTCGTAATTAACATTTTAAGGGTCTTTAAATGAAATTGATCAAAACTTGCAAACGTGCAATTTTTTGTATTTGTTCTATCTGTTGAATAATGAGAATATTCTTTTTAATTTTCATATAACAGGGATACTTTGTCTATAGATTATAATATCGAAAATGATCTTAATAATAGGTACCTTCATTAAAGTGGGGTTGTTTCTAACTACGGTTCATCCTTAACAAATGAGATATTTTACAGTTGTATGGGAGTTTAGGGATTATTGAAGATCCAACATTTAATGAAGTTAATGACATACCAAATTTAAAGGTGGTCACACGGAATGAAAATAATTTCAAAATCTTACTTTACTTGCTTTGATCAGTGTAGTTCTATTAGCAACAAAATAGTTGATTCATACAACTATTTTATTATACAAGTAATAAAATTGACGCTCATTTACCTTCCGCAAATAAGAATGTACAATCATTAAATAACAACAATGAATCGTCTAATTTTTAATCAGTTTGGCTCATACTGATTTGAGTTGTTATGGTGTGATCTTACAATGTTAAGGCCACTTCGAGTACTACTCATGTTTCAAAATGCACACCAAAAACATATATACTCAATAAAGATTTAATAAATGACATCAATTTTCCTAGAGAGATTTGTAAAAACTTTAAAGCAAAATTAGTTAATTTCCATCCTAGATTAATAAATTTGACTAAGATTAATGTTAGAAATTTAACCCATAACAAGGATTTATATAACACAATAGCAGAGATCCTCACTATCGCCGAGAGTAATAGTGAGTTAACCCAAAACAGTCACTTTTTGTAAAATATTGAAACACATAACAATAATCTCAGAAACAAGGATGACGTCATTTTCTACGAGATTAAAAACATATGCCGTACCAACGATCTTACCATTACCAAGTCTGATAAAGGGAACTGCGCAATTATTCTGACTAGAGTTAGATGACATTTTTTCTTCTAAAATCCTTCTTCTAAATAAAAATCGAACTTAACAAATTAAATAACCACACACCTGACAAACTTAAAGATATTAACAAGAGTTATCCCTATGAACCATAACATTCCTCAAATTTGTTTCCTGTCTAAATTACATAAAATTAAAAATACTGGCAGGCTAGATTTAAATATTTTAGATATGCCTACTAGATCGATTGTATGTTTCCCTGGGAGCCTGATGGTTAGATTGTCTGAGTGGTTAAAAACAACTATCCTATCTCATAGATGTACATAACCATTAACCATTAAAAAATCAAGTCAATTAATAGAAGATATTAAAGATTATCAAATGAAGCCGAATCATATCTTTTGCTCTTTTGACATAGTGAACTTGTTCCTCTCCATACCCAATGAGTTCGGACGTAATGACAAAATTTCAAAAAAAAATAATATTATATTTGGGAGAACTGGAAAATAAAATTTTAAATTCTCAAACACCTTTGATAAATTATATAACACTAGGTATGTGGATGATACTTTTATTATCTACGAAGGCAACGTTAATGAAATTTTAGACCTACAAGCACTCCAATTGTTTTGAATCGAACATAGAAATTTTATACTCTTAACAAATTACAACTCCATATTTAACATCTTTAAACAGTTTTTCAATAAATGCGATATAAATATTGCCTTCAAAACTATGAATCCGATTAAAACAATTAAAAATAACAAAGGTAAAATTGTTAGTAAATTAAAATCTGGTATATACCGATTGAATTGTGGGTCTTTCGAGTATTTTTATATAGGAATGACGAACAGAAATTTTGAGGTGAGATTTAGAGAGCACAATAGGCTATCAATCTCAAATATGCCGATAAATTACAAATGGCAGAACATATTTTATCCCACAGCCATGAATTTTCAATACACAATGATTACAAACTTTTACAATTATGCAACAGACCATATTTAAATAGGATGATTGAAAATGTCCATATTTCTTCTTTTACTAACAATGTCAACTGATTATTCAACATTTCGGTCAAGGATGAATATGAAATTGATTGTGAAAAATGTTTATATAATGAACAATAAATAAGTCTTGCATACAACAGTCGCAGATTTTAGGATGAGAATTCATAATTTTTTTAAATCGATTCTAGAGAAACGGAAGGCTACTAACCCACCGGTGGATACTACTCTGCTAACCAAATCTGCTTAATCGACTAGAACGAACCATCTGGACAATTATTTTGTATAACAAAATTGAATGAAATAATACTTTTTAAATTCATTGACGAATTGTTCAGAACTAAGTTGACAATTAAAATAATTAAAATTTAAATTATACAAATATAATAAATTTTCTGAAAGACTATAACGCGGTGCTTGAAATAGGTTATTATCTAAAATAATCGTTTAAAAGCAGTTAAGGTTCTTAATCGCAATTAAGATTAATAAGTGTTGTATTCAGCTATTTATTACATCCACATTGAGTAAAATTCGTTTTCAAAGCTTAACAGTTGCGAATTTTAGTGTAATGTCTAATCCAATAAATATGTTTAAGTCGAACTTGTTGAAGGAATTATCTCGTTCAATAAATTTTTTGAGGTTTCGACCGACAGTACTTCTGAATTTAGTGTATGAAAATATTTAACATGGAATTAAACAATTCTCAGGCACGTTGTGAATTATAACATATCGACCTAGCTGTGACAATGATTTGAGAGAAGTCCAACATTTTTAATGCACAGATCCATTTAACACTTTAAGGACCACCATGTTAAATAAAAAAAAAACAGTTTTGGGGTCGTTTTGCGAGATTTGGTAAAATCATTTAAAATGTATCTAATTTAATAATTTATATGTTTAATTTTTTTTTTTATACAAATGTTGCATTCAAATGGATACAAGTAGTTTATTTGGAATAATTTAATTTTTGGCCACATGTATCAATTTGGATACATCAGTAAAACGCGTTAATTCCTGTCTGATTTTGTCGTATAATATTTTATTATATTTTACAGGCATTTTCAATGTGACTCAAGCTGTGTTCACATTCATCGTTGTTTTGTTTGTGTCTTTGCATTTTTGCTCGAGTTGTGTTGTTATTATTATAACCAATTAGTGAAAATACTAGTGAAAATAATTAGTGATCATAATGTCGTATGAAGAAGAACAAGATCATTTGAAAAACATGTTGGACATAATAGACCTTTCGGACGAGGAAGAACCTTTCAGTGAGTCGGAGTAGATGAGTCAGAGAGAGAGAGAGAGAGAGAGAGAAAAGACAGTTCAAGCGATGAGGATATCTCTAGCAAGAGAAAAAAACTAACCACATGGTTAGCAAAAAGTTAACCAGGAAAAGAAGATATAGTCTAATTTTTCCCATCTAAGTGAAAACCCATTAAGAAGACACATCCCACTTTCGCCATATTTAATCCTATAGTACTCGATGTGTCTTATCTTTTTTTTAATATCAAATGTATTTAGAATGGCTTCATCAAAGGATTTCTGCATTATTGTCAGTTAGATCAAAACTTCTGTAGAATATTTCTCATACACTGCTATAACAATATAATTAACTTATTCATTTATTTAATTCGTCCATTGGCGTAAACAAGCAGTTGTTGAATTTTGAAGTAATTAATCCTGGTTATATAGTTCTCATAAAACTAGTTTAATTGTTTCCTTTGATAATAAGTACTTAATTGTTTTATCAAATCTTTGCAACTGCATTAGAAACGGTCATTAACATCATTTAGATAATATACTATATATGTTATAGTCAGTAATTTTTCGTTAATAAAAGAATTATTAATTTCAATATGGTGTCAGAAAATGAGAAAATTATAAAATTGTGTGTTCATTTTATATTTAGATTCGTGTATTGAATATGTTTAGTATATTAAGTTACATGTTGTTTAAGTGTTATATTTATGATTTCATTTTTGTTTTATGTTAATAACGCCAGTATTAGAAATAATAAAATATAATGATTTTTACTGAATACTATAATTCAACGTTGGCAACACTACAATGAATGTATCATATAAAACATGTGATTGAGTTTCTTTTTATTTAATACATTTAAATAGAGTTAGTGTTATTTCTAGGTGTTTCTAAATTTTAAATAAAAATAAAGTTGGGAATATATATTGTACATTGCATTATAGATGTGCAATAGAGACAAAACACTTTCTTCATAATTAATTGGTTGTTTACCAAACTTTAGGCGTATTTTATTTGGCGAATGAAGGATGTGTCTTCTTAATGGGTTATCAGTCAAATGGGAAAAATTAGACTATAACTCAGAAAATTAAAAACACTTATGTGAGCGCTTCTTCTGGTAAGTTTACTATCCGTATTTTATTTTATTTGTTAGTAGGTAAATATAAAGGAGTGTATTTTTTACTTTTAATAACTTTTGATAACTATATCGACTGCACAACAGAAGTTGGTAAACTTGACAACATGTGTACTTCTGGTTATGTTCCTATAAAGCCGAAAATGAATTGTTTGATCAGGAACCTAATAAGTGCTCCAATTCTAATATGTCACCTAGAATTGGGTATTTTTTACTATTCTTTATTTGTTCTTTTTTTTTTAACTTCCAATATCCATATTGATGAGACCATAGAAGGTGCAATAAATTCAGAGAATGTAGATGACATAGAAGAAAATGATACGGATAGCAAAGATTCTGATAACAAACGCGAAGGAAAGGTGCACTTACTTGGAATAGATTTATATTATCTAAATAGACTAAAGAAATTTAATTTTAGCGAAAGAAAGCCAAGCATAACTGAAGAAATACTTGATAAATTCAAAGATAAAAAGAGATTAGTGCCGACTTTTCAGCTTATTCAAGCGCTGAACGAGGAGCAAAAAATTATACACATATGTGAAGAGACCTTTTTTGTTTTCATCATGTTTTCTTTTTATGGCCTCTAGGAGCCAGCGGGCAACTCTTAATAGGCTCTTTGTGCTTTGTTATCCTTATCTGGTCGAGACATATTAATAGCTTTGTGGCGCCTATTACGATATTAAAGGCTTAACGGTTATTAAACAAATTTTCCGATTTTACTTGAAAAAAAATCCATGTAAAAATTTTCATCGCTATGCATGGATTGGTTGGTTCGGCATTGGAAGGGGAACGCCGCCGTTTAGTTCGCTTGCAGGTTTAGTTTAATTGGAGAACGTCTTATGATATCATAGAATTTCACCGAGGCGGGGGAGGGTGTAATGCAATATTGTTCCCTAAGATTCATAACGGATAAAAGAACGTATCTTATTAGTAGAAGTTTTCCACTTCCTAAATATTTCGGCGGAAATTTCTTGTTTGGCATTTTTAACTAAAGCGCCACCAACAAATCGATTATTTAATTTAATTATTTTAAGATTACATTAAATTCAACAAAGCCAGTAGTAGAGTTTTATGCCAGCACATCAGGTTTACGCAAAATACAAGCTTCAATCTTCGGCTGAATCTTCCGAACCTCTTAGCATTATCATCTAATCTTTAATTCTACTCTATCAGTCACATCCATCTCTATCAGTCACATCCAATCAGTCACATCCACATCCTCTTCCGATAAGAAAGCGAGGAGGACGACGACAAAAGCAGAGGGACGCCAATCAATTGGGTCTACAGATCCATCGACTCACCCATCGCCAAACCAATCTGAGACTCCGTGGAGTCCGCCAGTTTATCAGAGTCCGCAATCCTTCATCGTGGAGTCCGCCAGGTTCGCCACTCCCATCGACAACGCCAAGAGACGTTCCATTGCCACCGACTACTTGTAAAGGATGGTTGCACCCAGTCATTCAAGAAGAACATCGTCATCAACTCTTCCGCCGCATTTTCGGTGATAGTAAAAGGCCGTTGTTTTTGTTGTTATTAACTACGTTTGTATGGCGTGAAATTGGTTCGTTTTTATATTTTTTTACAGATAAATATTCAAATAAAATAAATATGTTCAAGCAAACTTAATAGTCTTATTATTTAGATCTATAAAAAATGGTACGTAAGAATTGTCACAACCAACCTCGGTGTCCCCTACATATATCAAAAATAAAATAATTTTGTACAATTCCTTTACATTCTTGATAATAAAAAATTACAATATACGCAAGCCAAACAAATAATTAAAGCATTCAAATTAGAATTTATTTCAATCAGAGTAACACCTACGTCTGTCCTCCTTTTTATATCTGTAAGTACCTACCAATTATGCGCATAACAACGGGAAAGATGCTATCGTCTAATATTTTAATCAAATCAAAAACAATTTCTAGAAAGATTTATGGTATTTGTTTCATTAATATGTTTGTCATGTATTACACGCTTAGCAAGAAAGCAGGTTTTGAATATTAATCATCTTTTGCAAAACTTGTTGCGAAGCTGTGTAATGTGTAACAGATGAAATACATGTTCTACCATTTTGAATCTACAAACTTGGTTAAATAAAACGTGCAACATAGGAGAAACATTTAAATCCTTAATCAATCTATTTCAATGTGTAGTTTGTCCTATAACTACATGGATTTTGTAATGTAAGAAATATAGACTCTCGGCCGGTGATGGTTTCAGGATCAATGCCAGCTTAAGGTATCGTCAACTACAGCGCAGGGACGCGAGATGAGCCAAAGTGTCAATCACATGGGGCGAGTTTATTACCCACTCGCTGACCTGTAAACTAGCCAGCGAGTGAGCTTTTTACAATTATCGCTCGCCTCAAAGTAAGGCTGAGGATAAGTCGCTTGACCTTTCTGGTAAATATGTTGCTGCCGAGTTTTGTGCTTATCAAACCTACTGGCAACATATTCAAAACTGCATTACCAATTATAACCTGCCTTGTTCGAAGGCAGCTTACTGGAGGTATATTCTTTTTGGAGATGATACAGCTTCAATTTGAAACTGATTGAAGTTGTTTACTGGAAATATTAATTTCAAATAATATATCATACCAAATCATAAACGAACACAGGAAATCAAAAGCGTGATTTTTGATACGATTGATTCTGCTGTAATTTTCGCAATCGCATCGTCAATTGATTTATAACATCCTTAAGAGCTTCATACATTTTCGGTAATTCAAACCGAATTATCCTTAAAGCATTAACGTGGCTTTCCCATCTCGTATCACTTAGATTTTAATGTTAAAGGTGGACATTTTGCTTGCAAATATCCCCATCTTTTAGTTGACGCAGAGAAGAATTTATAAACTTGATCAATAATATTGAAAAACTCGACAATCTTGAGTGAACACTTTATTGATTCAACCACAACCAAATTCAAAGTGTGACTACACCATTTCTAACGCTTTTCATATTTGCGCCGTTATCATAACTCTGGCCTCTTATATTTTCAATTGACAAATTATTTGAATTGACGATTGCCTACGTTAATTCAATTCTTTTTGAATTACCATTGTCATTGACATTTGATCGTAGTGGCTAATATTAGGTGTGCAATTAATAAGTGGTTCATTTTGTGTTTGAACCGAATGTCCATTTCCAATTTGAAACAAACTTTCATTTTCAGTTTGGACCGAATTTCCATTTCCAGTTTCAACCAAATTTTCAGCCCCATTTTGGGTTAAACTTTCGTTTTCTGTCTGTTCAACAATGTCTGGAGCTATTTCATTTTATTTTCGTTAGGCAATTCCTGTCGATGAGATTTAAGCAAAAAAGTTTCTAAACATTTTTGATTCTTTTTCATTTGTTCCCCTTTTCGCTGTCGTTTTTGTTTATATTTCCAACCAGGAAGTCTTTTCTTTTCCATTATTTTCAAAAAAATTTGACCGTTAAAGTTTTCAAATAACAATTAAAATTCAATAAATTTTAATTTTGAAAAGAAATATAAATATTTAAATGTAAATCCTTAATAAGTAATTTTTTAAGTTATTCTTATATCCAAAAAACGATTCACTTTATTCCCACTTTATACTTAGGGTTAGGTTAAGTTAGGATGTCTGTTAATTTATGCTTGCATGTTAATCCGCTTTGCACAAATTTTTCATGAAAAAAATCTGCCGTTTTGTGTATGTCAAAAAAAAGCTCCTTTGCCCACTACCATTACGCATTAAAAAATATGTCCGTTTGTGTGGCATCATTGAGTAAATAAATAATAAGTAGAGATAATTTGTAGCAAAGACGCAAACCAGTTGACTAGTGAACACCAAAATAGTTTTACAGTATCACGTGTGTCTGACTATATTAAGAATTACCAGTGTTGGGACTTTTCATTTAGAAAATCTTTTCCATGGCTCACTTCGATCCCTATGAAATATTATTTCAATGGTTTTCTTGAAAATAAATAATTTAGTGCATGAGTAAATTTGATAGAAAAAGTTAATAAAAAGAGTTAAATAAAAATATGAATAAACTATTTTTTTAGAATCAAATTCTATAAAACATATTTTTATTTTTGAGTTTGAGTATAAAAATAAAGTTGTTCAAATACATTGTTTTTATTTTAATTTTAGCTTTACATTTTTCAAAAGTTTTACCGCCTCCGTTTATTTTGCCGCCTCTCCACCTGGGTAACGGTCATGCATTGTCACGCAAAATATATATAAAAAGTAAGCTACAAAACAGAAAATTTAATCTTCTTTAATTAGAAATAAATGAATTAATATATAATATAAAGGTATTTTGCAAGCCACTGAATAAAAGATAATTTATTTAGCTGTATTTCTATTTATTTACTATTTTTATTATTTCCTATTGTACTTATGTGCTAATTATTGTATTTAATCTATTATGCAAGTATTTTGTTATTAATTTGTTCTTGAAGTTTTTAATACTCAACACTTCTGCTTGTAATTTCTGCTTGTAGTTTATAATATAGTATAATGGCCCTAAAGAATACTGAATTTTGTGCAGCTTTGCTATTAGTGTGGTGCAGGATATACATTGTCTTACCTTGTTTCATAACAATGTGCCTCTTCAAATGTTTTTACTACATCCTGTAAATACTCGGGTGCTAATTTTAATTGAAGTTTATGTACGAATACAAAGGGCATCAATTTGATTAAACTCGGTTATGCTGACCCAACTTAACCTGTTTAACATAACATTTATATTTTGTGATCTCTTACAACCCAATATTATGCGCATTCCCTTATTTTGTAGTAATTGCATTCAACTTTGTTCTTTTTGATTTGCAATGTATAAAATGGTACTCGCAAAATGGATATGAGTTAATATTATAGTATTATATATTGTTTTCCTTAATCATATCGACAGATGTTTACTAATTCTTCCTAAAACACCAATTTTCTTTCCCATTTTTTTACATACATAATCAATGTGCTTCGAAAATTTTAAATGCCTATTTATTGTTACACCCAAGTATTTAATGTCATCTTCTATCTTTATGTTTTGATCTGATATTTCTATATTCATATTGTGTTTAATTACTTCGTAGCTTTTTATTTTACCAAATAGCATGGCTCTTGTCTTATTCACATTTAATTGAAGGTAGTTTAATTATGTAGAGAACATTTAATTTAATTATGCATAATCACATTTAATTATGTAGAGAACAAAGAGGAATGGTCCTAGTGTACTTCCTTGGGGTACTCCATTATTTACGTCTGTCACATTTGAAATTATTTGATTGCACCTATTTCTCTGTTTTCTATCTGATAAATCATCTCAGAACCATTCTAGAGCCGTTTCTTTTACCCCTAATTTATGCAGTTTATTCCTGTCTATTGCTTCAAACGCTCTTCTATAATCTAAAAAAAAAAAACTACTAATGTGTGCAAGTCTTGATCTGTGTTACTTTTTAAATCATTTAGTACAAATTGTAATGCACTTGAAGCTATATATTTTTTTAAACATGTTTGGTACCTGCTTAATACCTAATTACGATAAAAGTGTGAATGACCCTGAAAACAATTTTAAAATCTCCTTTTTCTTTTCCATACGTGGCACAACAAAAAATGCACTAAACTAAACGATAGATTTTAGTTGTTGAAAGAACATAGACATTTTTGAAATTTTATACAAAATGACCAGCCGAAAAAATATAAGCAACAAAGATTTGCAGAAACACAGTACAGATTTACAGTCACAACTAACTGATCCTACTGAAAACCAATGGGATTTAAATGGAAAAGAACATTATGAAGCATTAAGAGCAATAGAAATTTAAAAACCAGAAATCCCATTGTGGTCCCATTGTGGTATTGGAATATATTTATGAAAATAATTTATCTTCAACTTGTTCAAACCTTATAATTGTACTCCTATAATTTCTAACCTGCCTGTGTCAATGACTAGTGGTGAACGGTCATTTTCAAAATTAAAACTAATAAAAAATTACCTACGATCAACAATGTCACAAAAGAAAGACTGTCAGCACTAGCGATCATATCAATCTAACATCAGATAAGTGAATCACACATGATCTACAATCACTTATAAAAAATGTGCATCACTTAAAGCAAGGTAGAAAGGAATTAATTGTCTTATAATAATAATAACCTTTATTGGCATAAAATAAATTCTTACAAAATACAGTTACTTACAAATACATTACAAATACATTAAGTTACTTACT